>VZRW01001813.1:533494-565839 GCA_013398125.1 Aegotheles bennettii | reverse complement strand
AATATCTTAGCTGCCTTTGTGAAAAGACTTCCTCCTCTGCCCCTCTGCAGTTACTTGATGATACCTGCTGCTTTCTTCATCTTCTCCTACCATGCTGCTTGTTTCTCCCTCCTCCCACAAACACTCTTTGATGCCCATAACCCCATTGAACTGCCCCAATGTTTTTTCCCCCTGTATGTCATAAAAGAATTGTAGAAACAGGGTATAACTGCAGGTATGGGGTCAGTCAAGGAATGAAGGAACAGATCACTCTATATGCATGAGCTCCAACTGAGTCTATCCAGTTTGTTGAGGGTATTTGCATCAAAACTATTTTCATCCAAGAGCTAAGTTTTGACAAAAGATAAGGCAAATATTTGCAGTGTATGAAAAGCCAGGAGAAAAATAAGTTATACCAGAGACAAGAGGAAGACCTTGGATGGTAGCCTAGAATTTGGGAGCTCTGTGTGCACCTCCTTGCTTTGACCAGAATTCCTCTGTGGCTGTGAAAGTACTCGGGATTGGGTTCATCTCCTTGCATTTTATTTGAAAAAAGTTGGGGTTTTTTTCTGTCTATGCTGATCCTTGGGGACCTGTCACTAGAGGATCCACTGAGAAGTTGATCCCTTGTCCCTCTATGGGCAGTTACAGAGAGGAATTTAAGATGTTAAAAGCTTTCTGATCTGCATGGGAAGGGAAAAGCACTAGATATGCTGTACCTTAATGCCTCTGATTACCTCAGAAACAGAAGGTGATCAAAAAGAAACATGAGCCATCCAGACCTCTAAAATGTGTAGAAGACCATCATTTTGTGGCAAAGAATATTTTTCATCTATTGGGGAGTGAATTAATGATGGGGAAAGTGAACTGAGAACTTCCCACCCCACACTGCAGGATCTAATTATACTTAACGACTGTGAGATAAGGAAATGTCTAACATGATGTGCCATCTCACCCTTGCTCATGGATTGGATCAAAGGAGAAGAACACTTCTAATCTTCCCTCTGTCCTCAACCAAGACAGTAGAAAGAAGAGTTTAGAGAGGAGCGGTTGCTGAGAATGAGTCAGCAGAGAAAAGAACTATGTGGCTGCTTTTAAAAAAGTCATTGTCATGAAAGACCAGTCATTGATTGAATGTCTTATGTCCACAATATAGAGCCAGTTGGGGTTTTTTTTCCCTTGTACCTCCCAAATCTCTCGGTTGCCTCTTTCAGAGATTTTTAAATAGCTATTGATCATTTCCATCTACATAAATCTTTAGGTCCTGGCTCAGCCTGTGACTGGGGGTGCCAATAGGCAATTTATGCACATGATTAAATAGGAAGAGCAGAGCCATGCTGTGTGCATGGCCCTGTGGGTGCCTGCCTACCAGGGACCACTGCCAAGTGGTTTATAGGGACATAAAATAGTTCCCATCTGCTCCTTCTTTCTCCCTCCTTTGCTGATCCTGATGTCCTTTTCATGCTGTCCCTAACTCTCCAGATTTCATGTCCACTTTTTGTTTGTTTGTTTGTTTTACTATTCTACCTCTTCTCCCTTCAAAACTCTGCCTAAAATGCTCCTTGGAAAATAACGCTCTGTGTGCTTATCTGCCCATGCTCTCCGTTCTCTGGGGCTTTGGTGGCACTGGTGGTGGTCAACTTGACTTATCTTCCAAGGTTTGTGTAACAGAGAGCTCACTCAACCAGCTCTGTCACTTTTGACATGGCAGGGTCCTGCACTTCTAGCTGCTGTGCAACATCCTTCTCATCCAAACAATTGTACAAATCAGACCTTTTTGCTGCTGGTTTGTGA
The DNA here is from genome assembly GCA_013398125.1 of Aegotheles bennettii. Classification (NCBI taxonomy): domain Eukaryota; kingdom Metazoa; phylum Chordata; class Aves; order Caprimulgiformes; family Aegothelidae; genus Aegotheles; species Aegotheles bennettii. The sequence goes on along the minus strand of VZRW01001813.1, from coordinate 564,066 downwards.
TGCTTCTGAGGCAGCCACTCCACTACAGAGAGGTCAAAACCATAGAACCATAGAATGGTTTGTGTTGGAAAGGACCTTAAAGTTCATTCAGTCCCACCCCACTACCATGGGCAGGGACCCCTCCCACCACACCAGGTTGCTCCAAGCCCCATCCAACCTGGCCTTCAACACTGCCAGGGAGGGGCAGCCACAGCTTCTCTGGGCACCCTGGGCCAGGCTCTCACCACCCTCACACCAAAGAATTTCTTCCTAATATCCAATCTAAACCTCCCCTCTTTCAGTTTTAAACTGTTCCCCCTTGTCCTATCACTCCCTGCCCTTGTCCAAAGTCCCTCTCCAGCCTTCCTGGACCTCCTTCAGGTAATGCAAGGTGCTCTAAGGTCTCCCTGGAGCCTTCTCTTCTCCAGGCTGAACAACCCCAGCTCTCTCAACCTGTCCCCAGAGCAGAGCTGCTCCAGCCCTCTGAACGTCTTCATGGTCTCCTCTGGACTTGCTCCAACAGCTCCATGTCCTTATTATGTTGGGGACCCCAGAGCTGGACACAGCACTGTAGGATGGGGGTGTTATGAGAGCAGAGTAGAGGGGAGAATCCCCTCCCTTGCCCTGCAACCCTGATCCTGAAACTACCTGGACCTCAGTTTTCATCACAGCCATCATTGGACCCATAACTGTAACGTTGACCAGATTTAACTAATCTAAACTGTTCCTCTCAAGTGAGTAAGAGACAGAACAAAGACACATACCACACCTTTTTCATCAGAGGTTATCTTGACTTCTTCCACACTGCCCATTAGAGTATGTATATATATATATATTATTTAGAATGGAAGTTTATTTTTATGCAGAGTATCCTCTGTGCTTGAAACAGCCTGCCCAGTGCAGTGGTGGAGTCACCATCTCTGAAGGGATTTAGAAGACGTGTGGATGTGGTGCTTAAGGACGTGGTTTAGTGGTGGATTTGGCAGTGCTGGGTTGCCAGTTGGACTTGATGATCTTAAAGGTCTTTTCCAACCAAAACGATTCTGTGATTCCATGTTTCTATGACTACTTCTATCAGTATCATCTTGTTGCAGTACAGCTGCACAGCAGTCATGGTACAATCTGTGTCAGTTACAACTTCTAAAATTTACAAGTGGAAGCAGTTTTGCAGGAAATAAAAATTACGAGGGCTGAGAAGAAAAATATTCCCATGTTACAGGACTTAGGTTTATTTTTCCTGTTTTTCCCAGGAACACGACTGCTGTCGGGAAGCAAGAAGCAGCAATGCCCCATGGGCAGGAGCAGCTCAGCAGCCTCTGGTTTTCCTCCAGATCCAGCACCCAGAAAGGCAACGGCTGCTGCTACTGATGGCTCATTGAAAAAGAGAGATCCCTCCAAAGGCACCTCCGAATCCAAAGAGAACCAAGCACATGGTGTCCTGAAACCAAAGACATCTGTCTGCAGTAGTAGGTGCAATATAAAAGCTTCATCAAGAATCCCCTTGGAAGAAAATGTTCACAGGCAAAACCAGCTCCTAAAAAGTAAGGTACAAATCCTACTGTGGTTGTTAGGAATGTGGTTTCAATAATAAGATGAGATCAGTCTCAAAGAAAAAAGTGAAATAATGGAAAGTCAGTGCATTTTTGTCCAGCTTTAAGTGCTGAGTATGAGTCATCTGGTGAGAGATCAATCAGCTAATCTGACTGTATACATTGCTATGGTTAATAGAAAACAAGATTAAAATGAGCAAGATGGGCTTACTTTGTGAGTAGATTCCAGAAAATCTTGAAAAAACATTAAAATTGCAGAGTCAAGGAGTCCCAGTCCAACCGAGAAACACCAGAAGTGAGGTTATTTTTACAACCTTGTTTCAATACCTTTCTTTCCCTTCTGCAATTTTATTTATTTATCTATTTGTTTTTTTCACACGACAGCCTGAGCTATGTGGTGCACAGATATAGCATGAAATACTTTGTTTGGAGAGATTATCATAAAGAAAAAGAAATTATTAAAGATTATCAACAAGGTTTCAGCTTGTGAAACATAATTTCTTATAGTTCAGTGCTTGTTTGGATGTCTTAATTCCAACACTTATTCAAACAGCTAAAATGGAGATGCATTAGTCCAGCTGTATTAGTGCATAAGGTATTTTTGCAGAAGACAACTGAGATATACATAGATTAATTTGGCTTTAGTATCAATAGATTTGTGAGAAATTTGCTCCAAGAATACCCTAAAAAGTGCTGTAATCGTCATAAAGCGTTTTTTCTTACAGTTTTTTTTTAATTATTGACTATAAAGCTACAACACATAACACCCGTTTAGATGAGAGAAGCCTGAGTTCTACTTCAGTGCCTGAATTTAAATTGTGCCATTTCACTAACTGGAAGTGACTTAGCTTTACAAAGTGAAGTATCCACTGAGATCTATCAAAGATAAAGCTAATTGACACCTCTGTAAAGCTGGCTTATCGAGGAGTTTAATTTCATGTTCACAGGTTTCAAGGTTTTTTTTCCAAATTGGTAACAAGAACAGTATTAGGGAGGAAATGCAGCTCAGACTTTTATAAGGCAAATGTACCCAATACAGATCATTTTAATATCTTCTTTTTTTAAGTACAATATAATATGTACAATATGTCATATAGAGGAAAATATTTTAAGTTTATTGTAACCAAACATTGAAATAAAACAGTAATGGGCTTTATTCCCAGATATTTCGTTCTAGAAATCAGATTATTTGGCAAGGAAGGAGTACTCCAGTGTGACTTTTCAAAATAGTTTTCATGGAGCTCTTCCGAAGTTCCTTTGTTATTTTGGATGAAATCTGTCCTCTAAGTGAGAATCTTGTCAACTCTGATTTTTGAGCACGTAGCCTCTTTTGGTCCTAATTCATGCAGGGAGTATCAGTCATAGAGTATTAAAGCATAATTATAAGTGTAGACAATAGTTTTTTGTTCTCAACGGAGGACTTTGTGAATTGACAGCTTTCAGAATAATATGCTCTAATGCATATTAACCTTTTGGGTTTTTGTTTTGTTGTTGGTTTTTTTCCATGGAGTCCTTCCCCTGGCTGATGAATATATAGAAATGAAAGAAAGCAAACTGTATTATCAGCAAAGAAATAAAACAAGAGTAGTGTTTATGAAAGCCTCAGTGTGGTCAAAGAGGAATGATACGTGATTAAGGTCCATAACAATATGTTATTTCCTACGATACGTGCAATAAATTGAAATGAACTCAAATGGCAAATTGCAGGGTGACATCCTTTGCTTTCCATGATGCTCTTGGGAAGCAAATACCAGCAAACGGAGCTAAGCATCCAAGTGGTTTAATTATGCTTTGGTGTGATGTCTGGCTTAATGTGAAAGATACTCTGGGTGTCACAGGGCAGTGAGTAGCACCTATGATTAGATTTGATCTATTCTGCTTAATGAGGCCTATTAATAATACCTTGGCATTCTTATTCCAGAAATTGCCCTCTATGTCTAATGAGGTGGAGAACCCAATAAAAAATTAACCATGCACTCTTAATGAACTTTTAAATCTCTCGAAGGTGATTATGAATGCTGTGGTTCAAGTGACAAAATAAAGGAGCACGAGGAGGAGGACGGGCGGGAGCGAGCCAGCAGGGTAACACTATCCTCTGCTCACTCGCCAGATGTTACTCGTGAGAAAAATGACGCGCTCACCCAGCCAGAAACCAGCTCCCAGCCTGGGAAAACTCTACCAGCCCCATGGACACTGCGGGTAAAATAGCAAATTGTTGTTGTTGTTTTTGTTAATATGGGGATTTTTTTCCCCCTCTTTTTTTTTTCCTTTTCCTTTTTTTTTCTTTTTTCCTTTTTATGCCTTTTTAATATTCTCTCTCTTTTTTTTTTTTTTCATGGATTTTAATTTTTTTCATTTTCTGCTTCCTGGGGAGTGGCCAAGAGCAAAAATTCACATTTCCTTGATTTTCATCCTTTCCAGCGAAGTTCTGGTAGCTTCTATAAGCTGCTTGGCTGTCTGGTTATAAAAGCTCCCCGTTCTAAGCCCCACCGGCCATTTCTGTAAGGCAACATGGTAAAAGCTTTGGGATTCACAAATTTCCCAAAGACCCTTTTGAAATTGTCCCTTGAAACTGCCAATTTCCCAAACGTGCACAACATCCAGCACCACAAGGGGCAGCTGTAGGTATGAACAAGACCCCAGGTTGATACCAAGCTCCAGCAGCAGACCTGCTTTCTTGCCTTCTCTTCCAGCTCGTGTTGCAGACCAATCTCCACTCCTGTCTTCTGTCTGAAGACATTCCTAAATGTTGAAGCAGTCTTTCACTGGAAAGCATTTTCTTTCTGGATGAATAGATCTACATGACAATCTAAATAAACAGGGAAGTTTGTGAACTGTCAGTGACAAGCTGTGACAAGCTGCTTCGGTGGTGGGGTGAGACAAGGAAATAGGCAAAACATCAAGAACTTGAATTTGGATAACTTACCCAAAAGGTTTTGAATTACATATTTTTATATGTTTTCTGAGTTGGGTTCTTTGCCAGAGATTCTCCTTTGTCTGATCTGAAAATTCCACACCAAGGCAGCTTTTTAACAGCGGAAGGAAATACAGACAGATAGGAAGGCAGGTTGCTAACTTTCACACAGACAAGCGATCATTTCCATTGGTAATCCCTTACTGAGCCCAGTTATAGAATCAGAGAATGGTTTGGGTTGGAGGGGACCTTAGAGACCATCTAGTTCCAACCCCTCTGCCATGGGCAGGGACACCATCCCTAGGCCAGGTTAAATGCATAAATGCTGTTAGATGCTTATTGCATTTATTTCCTTCCTCTCAATCCTTTTAAAACAAAGTGGTTCCTCTGTTTCGTTTAGGAAGCGCTAGAGATCCATAAGCCTGAGTTCATCTCTCGCTCCCAAGAAAGGCTGAAGAGACTGGAGCAGATGGTCCAGCTCAGGAAAGCCCAGCAGAGTGATGCTCCCACAAGCAATCAAGTGCTTGTTCGCAGACTTTCCTCAACATCCACTTCAAGCAAAAAAAAGCAGTACACCATTCCTCACCCTCTCAGTGGTAAGTTGGATTGTGACCAGCAACAGGTCTGGAGCTCCTATTTCCATCCTTGTGAAAAAACACAAGCCCCACTGCTCCTGTTTCACCTCACCAGCATCTGTCCTAGTGCTCAAATCAGAAAGTCTGAAGGAGATGTATTAGTGGGGGTGAGGTGTTTTCTGGGGTGTGTGGCAGTGGAAGGAGACTTCCTTGGGGGCTTCTTGTCATTGTCACGTCCAGTTGTGTTCTTCAACATGGTGTGAGATGCTGCTAGTTGTAGAGGTGATAGCAATAAATGGCATTTTGTGCCTCACACAGCTCATAGAAAGATCAGTTTGGGGAGAGAAGTGACAGATAGGGGACAGATGGGATTTGGGAGTAGGATTCCCAATCTGGTCTTCTAGGCAGCTTCAGGTGAGGACTTTCCTCTTGACTCATGAAGCCCTCAGCAGTGAAAGAATTCTTGTCTGCCCAGCAGCTGTATGCAAGGCTGCCAAATCAGTGCATCTAACCCCTGTGATTTCCTAATTCAAGTTGATTAGGTTGTTTTATTACCCCAGTGGTAAACAAACTCAATACCCAGTGAGTAAAACTCACAACTCCCTCCCAACTCCCTCCCAGTAGCACCTCTGTAAATATTATCTCGGCACAAGATATTAAACAAATTATTTTGATTCTCTTTATTTAAATTGCTGTCTGGCTGTTACTTAATTCAGTTGATTAAAGGAAAATATTTCATTGATTTGCATTCCTCTTTACATTTGGTTTAAAAATCTCTGGCTTTTGAAGCCAAGTACTTACTTTTCAGTAGAATAAAATTGAAAGCATTAAACAACTAAACGGGTCACCTGGAGGAAGCAGGAAAGAAAATCTTTGATGTCTTTAACACATGTATGTGTTTTGCTCCCTGGGGAAGGAGGTTGTGTGCAGGAAGGCTGGGACAGTCCCCATCACAGGGCTCTCCACATACTTTGCATTGAGGAGTACCAATTTCTATCGCTACCTTGGTGCTGTATGCTGTGGCAAATATCTCCTCTTTTGTTTGGTCATCTTCAAAAGTCCCCCAAACCACTCTGTAAGGAGTTTATGAAACAAAAAATTGAAAGATTAACCTATTTCTCCTTAAATTATAAGTAAAGATTAATCTTGATGCTTGGTTAATGAGTAATAAAAGCATAATATTGAAATATATTCATTAATTATTCAAGTAAATTACTATTTCCCTCTTTTCGTGGCCGGTCATTAAAGATAAATTTGTCTAAAGAGAATTTTTAGTTTCCATAACTCATTTGACTTCATGTAGCCACGTGTAATTTTCTGTTCATGAGACTGTAATATTTTTGTAATGGCAGAAGTGTCACATGCCTGTTATTTAAGCATAACTGCAATTAATATTGGAAATCCTAGATCCATGATAAAGCACAACTGTGTAGGCTGCGGTTCAGAGGGCTGTGTAGGAGTGTACTGAGCATATTTGATTTGCTTTGAGTCCTGACAGTTGGCATTTTAGGGCTTTCTCCTGGCTATTGTGTAGAAGGATTAGTGTGATTAATGAGTCCCAGAGAGGGGGATCTTTGTTTCCTACAGATGCTCCCAAGCTTTTCTAGTTGCAACCCCTCTTGAAGAAGAGACAAGGTCTTCCCCTCGTGCTGACCCAGGGCCCTGGGTGCCTGTATCCTTTTCTGATGTCTCTGCTGCTGACATCCCCATCCTGTGGGGTCACAGCCTTCTCCTTCCCTTCTGCCAGCCCCCAAAGCTGGAAGGAAGAGAATTTATCATTTGTTGTCATCGTTATTCTGTATTCTCTGCAAAAGCCATTTTAACATGTAAATTGTGCTTTTAAAGCAACGAAGGGCTTTGTGTCATGTTTTGGGAAACAAAAGTAAAACGAAAGGACAATGTGGCTGTAGTCCAGGTAGGGATGCAACTGCAGTTTCATTTAATGAGCTGGGAAGCAGACATCAAAATCCCAGAGATGTAAGGATGCCATTTCACATCATGCCCTGGTGTGAGGGAGGCTGCGGGCACAAGCAGCAGTGCCACCGCCTGCTCTGTCGCTGAGCATGACCCACCCATGACCCATATTTTGGTTGGATCAGTGAGTTGATCTAGCAGGACCTGCTTTTTAAATTTTTATTTTTATTTTTTTTTAAATTTAGGATTCCCTCTTTGAGGTTTTATTGGGTCAAACGACTGGAGTCTCCTTGGCTGGAGACATTCAAACCCCACCTGGATGCGTTCCTGTGTGATGGACTCTAGGTGACCCTGCTCTGGCAGGGGGGTTGCACTGGATGAGCTTTCGAGGTCCCTTCCAACCCCTAGGATTCTGTGATTCTGTGACTGATGACTGATCCATCTTGTCAGTGTTGTGCTCAGATGAGCTGGGGCAGGGGGGACGAGAGGCAGGGTGGGAGATGGTGAGGGAGGAGGACAGCACGGCTTCCCTTGCCACCAGTCCCCCATTTTTATGGGTGTAATGAGACTGTTCCCTTCCCAAAGAGAGCTCCCAGGCTGCTGCTGTACCTAACCTGTGCACAGATGACAACGAAAAGGAAACTGGCCAGGGTTCATCCATGACTTTGTATTTTCAAGTGGTAGAGAGCCTGGGGTTTACGCAGGATGCGAAGTATCCAGAAGAGGGAAAATACCATCCTAAGGTGTGTCTGTGTGTCAAAACACAAAGTCCCGCATGCCACCTCCAACTCTGGCTATACCTGGTTGTGAGCTGGTCGTGGTCCAGGAGCAGCTGACTGTGACACCAAAGCTGGTGGCTGAGACTCAATGTTGTGTTTTCACAAGCACCGCTTTCCAGGGTACAGTTCTGGGGTGTCCCAGGCAGCAGCAAACAGCACAGACCTGCCCTATATCCTCCCTATGGTGCCACATACATTCCTGTAGGCATCTGGAAGCCTATGTCTGTTGTAGTCCCTTGTAAAGGCCAAACCAGATACTAGAACTCAGCTGTAATTTAAATCAAGGGTATTGGGCAGCAAACACTTCTGTGCACGCAGAGCTGTTGCTTTGCCACATCCCCATAGCCATCAATATTTTACTTGTACTACTGGTTCTACTGTTCTCCCTGCTAGTCTTAAAAATCCTCTGCCAAACACTGCCTGGGGGCAGGCTCCTTGCTTTCAGGAAGCTGCTGCTCTGCCACAGCCATACACATCAACACAACGTGTGAAATGAAGAACCCAAAATGATGGTAAAATGATGGCCCAGTGAAATGATGACCTGGAAACTTGCTTAAGTAGACAGCATTGTACTGATGGCACCCCTAGGCTTCAGGGTGGGATCTTATGGTTGCTGATATCTGATAGTTCCCTCTCTTCTCTTGGAGACCTTATTGCCCTCTACAACTACCTAAAGGGAGGTTGTAGTGAGGCTGGTGTTGGTCTCTTCTCCCCAGTTGCTGATGACAGGATGAGAGGAAATGGCCTCAAGTTCCATCAGGGGAAGTTTAGGTTGGAGATTAGGAAGAAGTTCTTTACTGGGAGGGTGGTTGGGCACTGGAATGCGCTGCCCAGGGAGGTGGTGGAGTCACCGTCCCTGGGGGTGTTCAAAAAACGGGTTGATGAGGCACTGGAGGCCATGGTCTGATGGTCTGATGGTTAGGGATATGATGGGATAAAGGTTGGACTTGATGACCCTGGAGGTCCCTTCCAACCAGAATGATTCTATGATTCTATGACTGTCCCCTTGGGTGGCAGCCTGGTTTTATGCAGGTGTAAACGGAGTCAAACTGCAGCCCAAGAGGTTTCCCTCTGCACTTGACAGGTTTGCTGCAATTATATCTCTCTGAAATAAGCTTGTACATGTGCTTCACTCTGGACTTGCAGCTTTTATTTCAGTAAAATAATTTTCACCCAGAAAAAAGAGCAATGACCTTCAGCGATTTTTTTTCTCCACCTGAGATGATTCTTTCAGCCTAAAGTGTCCTTATTGATAATATGAAGTTATTAGCCAGCCCTGTTTTCCAGTGTTTTGACAGTGTTGTTACAACTGTAGTTTCTTGCAGGAGAAAGAAATAATTGGCACCCAGCACCATTTCCATAAAAGCACCAACATCCGTGCAGTTTCCGTTTACCTTCTCATCCTCAAAATGAACCCCCAAGTTGTTTTTAATTGTAATTCATGAGCAGGATTTTACAAAACGCTGAAAGTAATCTCAGCAAAATGAAAATGTTTATCCTTCAGGAGATTTTTATCATCACAAGAGCACTTTGAAGGCAGAGAACCTGCAACTCTCACGCTAGCCTTTGTGCTGTGTAACGTGTGCTGCTAAATTTTGAGTGCTAATTAGTCCAAGACAGACTACTCTGCTGTTGACTATGTCGAACAAATTAGAGATCCCACTGTGACGAACTGAATAGAAACAATGTTCAAATAACTAGATTTAAATCTCAAAAACCGTAATGTAATTACTTCAGTGACAGGACTACCAGCTGTTTATAGGCCTTTAAATCTGCATAACGAACAGTCCTTGTGATCTTCGTGTACACAAGCACTTTCAGAGGTTTAAAGAAAATTTTGCAAGCACACACATGGTTTTTTCATACCTTTTCCTTTCCTTTGAGAGGGTGGTAGTTCATTGGAAATGGCCATATAAGTTGAACCTTACCATTCCACCCCTACTGAAACTGAAGTTAGAAGCTGAAACTAAAGAAATCGGGATTAAGAAACCAATGCAAATTTCACCAAAGATTAAATTAATCTTTTGATGAATTTACCAAGATCACCTTCTTTATTAATTGCAACTTTGTGAAAGAAATTTTATGTTTTCCAAGACTACATGCTATAGTCAAACAAGAATGATTTAGGAAGGCCAGGTGAGATGCTAATTGATTTTTTTTCTGGATGAAATCCATGATTGTTCAAGTATCTGACTGAAATCTCCTGCATTATTCCCAGAATTAACTTACTATGAAAATGTTTTCATAACTCTGTAAAGTTTACAGCTTTTTTAGAGAGTCCCTTCCAACCAGAATGTGTTTGGAAACAATGGAAAAACAATTTCAGTTTGAAATATTAAGGAGAATTAGAAGTCTCAGTAGCCACAGTGTGGGAGAGACCTGAACAGCTGGGAAGCCCATGAACCACCTTCCTGAGGGTCCTCTTGAGTGAAGGACCACTTTTGAGCTTCAACATTTCTCTGGGATGAGCAGTAAGTCCAGTCAAACTTCCCATCAAACCTATAACTGATGAGTTATTGCATTTTTTATAAATAATACCAAAACCTCATCTGTTGACTGCAGCTGAAGTAATTCATTGCATGAAGTCATTGGCAAAAGCCTAGGCAGCACCACTGGGTGTAGGCACTAGTTTATATCCTCCGGATGAATTCCCAGTCAAGTGCTATGGGCATGCTAAGCTGGATGCCACCTTGACATTTATCTTAGATTCAAGGCTAATTGATCTTTTAGGGGACTGTTGATTTAAAGAAGCAATGGTTAAAAAATCTTTTATATCTCAGGACTTCTCTGGGCGAATGGACTTTTGGTGAATTGTTTTGAGTTAATTAAAAAAGCAGTTTAATTAGAGAAACACCACTATCAGTGCTTTGCTTTTCAGGGACTGGCAACACATCCTCAGAAGCACATTTTAGTTCCTAAAAAACTTTGAGAATTTACGTTCATGTTAGGAGAAAATGTATGTATATTCTGACGGGCAGAGTTCAGCCTTTGATAAATTTTACCACTCTTATTTTTCTTTTTTAAGTGTTTCAGTGATTTAGTGGTAAATAGGAAGTATGGGGATGGTTCCAACACAATTATTTTATCTGTTCTCTGTCTAAACATTTACTAACTTCCCGAGCAGGAAAGTTACTCATCCTGTCTAAGGTGCAATTTATCATGAGTTAAAATATATTACAGTGATGACCCATTTACCTTCAAATTTCTGAAGTGGCTTTGGCTTCTTTCTCCCACTCTGGAGATGTCAGACCACTGTTGCACACAGTGTTGGTGTAAATACCAGTGACTCACTAGTTTTGCAAGGTTTTAATAAGACACCAAAGAAGTGTTTCATGCCTATCTGCTTATGCCTTTTTTTAACTGCAGTGCATCACTGGAAATGCAGAATATTTCCTTCAAAATCCCTTCTTTTCTATCCTTCAGAATAGTTTCTTCAAATGTAATACAAGGCTATGAAATTTCATAAGGAACTTTGATAAAATGCAATTTAGAAGACTATCAGCCTGGGGAATTGTCCACCTTATGCCCGACTTTGATCTTCACTTGGTAGGAAAGAATGTTAATTCAGGTCTTCATGTCATGTCTGACAGATTATTATAGCTCTGAATATATGCTGCTCTTCCCTTTTGAAATACACTTTCTCCTCAGTATTGAATATTAACCAATATTTAAATATTTAAATGCACATATAATTTTTATTTTCTCATATATAGCAATTTTTATTTCTTTTTTTTGATAATTTTTGAATTTTAATCAAGGATTAGCCTTATTTCTGCTTGATGCTTGCATGGGATTTTTTTTCTTTCCCATACACAGCGACCTGAGAGTCAAGAGATACTTCATGAAAGTTTAGCCATAAACATTAACCTCCTGCCTTCAAGCTGCTTCACAAAGGGTATTTTTATAACCAAGATTTGTTTTTTCTTGGAGGATTTCCTCCAGAGTCTCTTTTTAATCCTTCCCTTCAAAGCCACCAGCACAGCCACATCCCTAGCTCCAGGCAGAATCGCAGGCAGTGATGGGTCTGATGCCCTTCAAACCTGTTTTGGTGCCATCAGGAGAGGATTATTCTGGAGGAACAGCTGTACACCCCAGCAAGCTCAGCTCTCAGCCTCTGCGGTGCTTCCCACCGACTCGAACACAGGGAGCAGCATCTCTTAGCATCTCACAGAAAAAAAACAGATTAACTTGTCAGGCTGTTTACAAGATAGGTTGCAGGCTTGCAGATCCCTGGCTGGGATTTCCATCCCTTGCATGTTCTGGTGGCTACACGCAGAGGTCTGGAAATGTTAATGTGTCATTAACAGCTTTTATTTAGGAAAAAAGGGGAGGATTAGTTTTGTTCCAGAAATCCCACATCTGAGAATTCCCGGAATAACAGGTCATAAATTTGAGGGGATGTCATTTGGTGCATAGGAAATCATATAAAATCCAGTGCTTGCCAGTCGCCCTGTCTGATGGTATCACCTCTTGTGGGAGGTCTGCCTTGGCTTGCTGTGTGAGGGCTTGGTGCAGGTGGTGCAGGTTTCTGCTGGGGTGTTATTTCCAGTGCCTTCAGATGCTCTTCAGTGCCCACGGACAGGGGAACATGCAAGGAACTGGTTGCAACTTTGGGAATTTCATACTGAGGACCATGTTACCACACAGACTAAAAAGATGCTTGAATGCAGCATGAAGTGCCTCCTATTTTTGTTTTAGCACTGCAGAGAACCCATGGTGGTGGCTTTGTATGCTGTCAGACTGATCCCGTGCCATTCTCCAGGTTAGAGGACATGTCTTGTGGGAAGGGATGCATCCTGCAATCCCGAGCAGTCAGAATGAGGTGTGTGATCTCCAGCAGCAAGGGACTATGCTGAGGCTGCTCTCAAGTGTGCTGGGATCCACACTGGTCCCAGAAAATCAATGACCCTGGCACCTAATCTTTCACCAGGGCCATCTGAGTCACAGGCAATCTGCTCCCTTAAGGTTCAGGGTTATTTGGACAGCAACAGCATCCAAGTGTTTACTCCTTTTTAGTTCCTGAACATGTAAGTGAACATAAAAACACTAATAAATAAAAGGCAAGTTGTATTTTCCTAGCAAATTGAGCATGGTGCTTGTGTGTACTGAAGATTTAACAAGCATGATGGAGTGTAGACAGCCAGTGAGTGGAGAATAGTTAGTCCTGAGGCAGAGGCAGCTTCACAGCCTCCCCTCCTTTCTCACTTTGCGTTTTGAGAACTGTACCAGATCAGAGCAGAAGCTGCTGCAAAGCTCCCTTTTATTTGTACATCGAGCTACAACAGTGATCTTAAAGGACACGTAGGATTTTCCTGAGAAACATGGCAATCTGAGTACGACTTTGCCTCTGGGTGTAGCCCTGAAAGCTGCTCGGGGCTGTGTGATTGCAAATACATCTCCTATAAATATCCCTGAAATATTTGGTGTCTCAGACAGCGGGGAAGCAAACCCAGTGGGGAAGGGGTACTTTTTGGGCAGTGGTTGCTGGGTCTGCTCAGGGGCAGCATCTGCACTGGGCAGTTCTGGAATGAATTATTCTTTGTATTTATTTCTCTGCCTTGATCGTTGTATTTTGGCTCTTCAGTGAGATGGCAGAAAGAAGCCAGCATGGTGCCTGCTAGGATATATGTTATGTCTTCTAGACTTCCTTGGACAATGGAAGGGCTTAAAAGTTTGCACATATTTATCTTATACATATGTCCTGCAAAGATATTGGCAAATACCTTTGATGTTCAGATTACTCTTGCTATACAGGGCACCATACCCCTGTCCTCAGTGCCCTGGGGAAACTGCCTGGACCTGGCTGGGTGCAGGCAACACTCTGGTTGTCCTTGTGTTCAGACACCAGAACATAAAACTATTGCTTTCACAAGAGGGCCACAAAGCTGATGAGAGGGCTGGAGCAGCTCTGCTCTGGGGACAGGCTGAGAGAGTTGGGGTTGTTCAGCCTGGAGAAGAGAAGGCTCCAGGGAGACCTTGGAGCACCTTCCAGTGCCTGAAGGGGCTCCAGGAAAGCTGGAGAGGGACTGGTGCCAAGGGCATGGAGTGATGGAATGAGGGGGTTTGGTTTAAGCTGAAAGAGGGGAGATTTAGATTGGATGTGAGGAAGAAATTCTTTGGTGTGAGGGTGGTGAGAGCCTGGCCCAGGGTGCCCAGAGAAGCTGTGGCTGCCCCTCCCTGGCAGTGTTGAAGGCCAGGTTGGATGGGGCTTGGAGCAACCTGATGTAGTGGGAGGTGTCCCTGCCTGTGGCATGGGCATTCAGACTGAATGAGATTTAAGGTCCCTTCCAACCCAAGCCATTTGATGACTCTGATTCTTTCATACACCTGAACCAAGAAGCTGGAGTTACAACCATCCACATTGCCTGTGCGCATCAGGGCAGCAGCTTGTGCACCACAGGGATGCTCCTTCCCCTCCTCTCAACAGAGGGGGACCCTGCCCCATCTGCCCACTTTTTCATTTGTCATCCTGGTGTAGCTAAATAACGTAGATGTGGTGCTCTCCTCCTTCCTCTCCCCAATGAACACGATTAGACACAGTCTTCTTCATCAAGAATCAGCTCTGGTTATGTATTCACTGGCTTCCCACTTTATACAAACAACATCCCTTCCCACTCAGAACCCATTTGTGCAAGGAAAGTGTTAAAATTACCCATTTCTAAGCCTCACCAACTGCTAAGATCAGTAATTGTTTTTCTGTATCCAGGGAAATGCTGATTGGAATTATTGCAGATATCTTTGTATTTCATCAGGAAAGAGTAATACAATTTCTCTCCTCCTTATGCTCTGCATAATTATTCACAGCCCTGCCAGACAGGTGTAAATTGAATCATTGTACCAAGACAAGTTCCCAACACACATCAGCTGAGGATGAAGCCAGTGTGTGGGATGCAGTTGGCTGCACATGGGGAAAGTCATAGAATCGTAGAATGGTTTGAGTTGGAAGGGACCTTTAAAGGCCATCTAGTCCAAAAAAATTGGTTGCTTGATACAGCAGTAATCTTTGTTGGGTGTTGATCTGAATAAAGGGTGTACACAGCTGCATGTGACAATGAAGAAAGTCGTAAGAATTTGAAACAAATTCTGTAATGAAGCTGGTTGCTGTGGGTCTTGTCCATCCTTCCTTTTCTGTAGGGCAGCTTTGGAAAGCAATTCAGCTCCAGATGAAGTTGTTAAATACCTTTTCCATTGACCCGTGGAGATGTGGAGTTTTGGAGCTTTTTGGATTTTTGACTTTGCCGTCAAAAATCAAATCAGAAATACTATATCATGACTAAATGGAGCGTGACACTTAACACTTGGGTAAACACAGATTCCTTCAGTATAACTTTATTTTCCTTCTGCTAGATAACCTCTTCAAGCCAAAGGAAAGATTCATTCCAGAGAAGGAGATGCACATGAGATCCAAAAGGTACAAAGCGCTGCGGTTTAGAGCTCCCTGTGACTCGCTGCCATCTCATGCCTAAGGCAGCGTAGTTCCACCTCAGCTTCATACACTGGAAGGTTGCTCTGTCACACTGCTTGCTGCATTTTGGTGCCATGCTCCTGTTTTTCTTGCACTGTAGCAATCTGATACCTTTGGGTTAGCCCTGCCCTTTCAGCATCCTTTTACTAGCAGTTTCAGATGGCATGGGGTACCCACGGTGTGAAAACTAAGTCCCTGCCTGAGAGGTACATCACACTGGACCTTCACAATGTAAGCACTACAGTCATTTTGTTGGGTTTTTTTCATCCTGGTAGTGTGGGAATTACAGCAACCTTTTAGAAATGTGGTGCCTGACCTTTAACTGCATTGCACTTCGCACCATCATTTACAGCCAGAGAAGCTGCACGTGGCTGCCATGCAGAGTTCACCCTGGTTTTAAGAGTGCTCAAGATGCGTCCCATTTCTCTTCTCCAAGATACAATCCCCAGCTGAAACAGGCTGCTTCAATAACTTGAGATTGCAAAATATTATGAGGAAGAATCAGAACTAACAGGCATTGTATTCATGCAAAGAACAGGACTGCTGTGAAGGAAGGTCTGACTTTCTTTACAAACCCCAGGGAATTTTACCATTGATTTCAACGGGAAAAGATCAGACCAGAAGTCACCTTTTTTAAGGGCAACTCGTGTTATTTTTAAAATGGACAGATTATATTCTCCTTGGCAAAAAGAGTTCCTAATGACAGTGAAAAAACGCTAAGAGTCTACAGTCTTATAATGATGGTTTTCTATTTTAGAAAAATACTTGAAAATAATTGCTTGGTATTAACTTTGTGACATAAATATATATATAAAAAAGAAGTGTCCAGGCCAGACTCTGGTTTAAATTATGTTGCTATAAATTGAAACCAACTCCACTGAGCTCATTAGAAGCTACTCCAGAATTCGCTGCTGCATCAAGATAACCTGATCCCATGTCTTTCTTTACTCTTTAGTTCAAAATTAGAAGTGTTTTTTAACGAGTCAGATTTTATATAAAAGCATTATTGTTAATAATTTATAATTCTCGTGCCATAGATCTCATTCAAGTACTTGGAGATGCCTGTTAATGACGAGTATGGCATTGAAGATAAACATTTTGTATAGGAAAATAAAATTATTTGTGAGTCCCAGGGGTGACGTGTGAATTTAACTTTCTAAACCCATTCCAGGATTTATGACAATTTACCTGAAGTAAAAAAGAAACAAGAAGAAAAACAGAAACGGATCATCATCCAGAGTAACAGACTGCGTGTGGAGATGTTTAAAAAGGTGAGGATTTATTGTGAACGCCAAGTAGAGCTTTGTAACCCTTCTTTTCCTCTGAATGGGGTCTGTAGAGGCAGCACCGTCCTGGGGAGCCTGTGCTAACCACGTGCAAACCCTAGGAGAAAAGGATGGTGTTTAAATATTGTCCTAGCCACTTCTTTAAACTTGAATTAAGAGCTGAACCTTGTGTTTGAGTTTAAGCCCAGTTTTTCCTTAAGTGCTCTATTCCACTATGTAATGACACCCTTTCTGTCCAAGATGGAAAAGCTTTCAGTGTTTTTTTTTGTTCTTTTTTAGCAATGTAGCCAGTAGGTTTGAAGTCTGAGAATGCTCATACCCTCTCACCTACAGTATCACTGAAGATTTCTACATTTATATTCACCTCATGTATTTTAACAGTATCTGAAGGCTGCTTTGCATTGTTTTTTTTCCTAGCAATTACTGGACCAGCTCCTTCAAAGAAACACAGAGTGACAAAGGATTCTCTTGCCCATCATCCTAATTGAATCTTGACTGCCTTTGACTGCTAGATAAGCCATAAAATTTACTATTCTCTCAATTACCTGGAGGTATTTTTCTTATCTTTGGCTCTTTATATAAAGAAAGAACATTTATATTTCAATTGCAATTTTAAGGCAACTTTCAAGTAATCAAAAACAGTCTAAAAGGAAACACAGCTGTTTCAGAGCATCACCTTTTGGTCAGTTTACCCAGAGGAAATAATTTTAAGAATTTTTAATGCACATACTGAATCACGGTGATATTATTTATTTTAATCATTTAAAAAGTATACGTCTCTGTAGCAGTAGAACTGGCTTTATAAGATATGGAAAACTTATTTCTCTGAAGTATTCTATTAATTGATTTCCTGTGAGTTAAATCCTTGAAGTAAAGAAAAATGAATATCATTATTTGTTATGTTTAGAAACTAGCTGAAATAGCATTACCACATAATCGTAGCAGCAGCAGTTTCACATTAATACTTAACATACCAAAAGGGACCGATATTTTAGCTCTCTGAAGAACTCTACTCCTGTTTATATAGTGAATCTACATAGCAATGCTTACCTGTTAAAGAGCAATATTTAAAAATGTAATTATAACACTGTTTTTTTGTGTTTTTCATGGTAATATATATTTTACTCCACTTTTGTGAGCATTAAGTATTTATAGAAATGGCATATTAAGAAATGGTGCCAAGAAGTATGTTTGCATCAAAACTGCAGAACTAAAACCATCTGTAATGTTTCCTCCAAAAAATATTTAAATCTTCATTTGTACATTTTGGAAGTAAAAACAACGAGCTTACAAACCAATGGAGTTTATTTATGGAATAAAATATGAATATAATATCGATCCAACTCCGATGTTTTTATTTGGTATTGTTAAATATAACACAATTATTGAAACTGCTTGAGAAGCCATGCCTTTGTATGCTGCGAATCCTATGGTAAAAAATATTGCCCATAAAAATCATTGCAAGCGTTAACCTCTGTTGCACGAACACTCAGTTGAGTGTGCTTGAACGAGACTGGAATTTGGCCTTTGATATCTATGCTTTATTTTTCTAATCTAGCCTGAGATGTAAGGTCAGGTTTTTTGGAAGAAGGCTGTTTGTGAGCTGGGCTTTGGCCACTGAGATAGCCTCCAGCTGCGTGACCTGGGCCGGACACAAGGAACCTCCTTATATTTTGTGCTCTGACTGTCTCTGTTTGATGACTTTGCCTCTTTGTGTTGCAGCTTCCCAGTTTGTAAAGTAGGATTAATGATGTTTAATTTTTGCTCACAAAGAAGATATTTATTGAACAAATATAGCAACCTGGTCTGGTGGGAGGTGTCCCTGCCCATGGCAAGGGGGTTGGAACTAGATGGTCTTGTAAAGTCCCTTCCAACCCAAACCGTTCTGTGATTCTATGATCTTTAAAATCTCATCAATTAGTTCAATACATTTCAAGAAAACATGTAAGGTAAGGTAATGTTGGCTGTGAGGAAGAAACTGCCCGGGTTCTTCACCAAATAAGTCTTTTTAAGCAAACAAGTAATGCTGTAATGGAAACTGAAGTCAGGGCTGGACCACCAATGGCTCCAAGTAGAACTCGTAAAAAGGACTGAAAAAGGAGCATCCTCAAAGCTTCACAGCTCAGCTGTGTGGTAGCTCTGCTCTCCTGTGGGTTCATTGATCCCTCTTACTGCTCTCCAGGAAAAACATGTGGCCTGCCTCAAACAGGAGGGCCTTTCTCTCTCTGGTGGACTTCTGGGTCTCCAGCAGAGTGGTAAATTATAGCTGTAAGGACACCCACACACACCATCTCCTAGATTGAGCCTGAAGGATTATCTTTCAGGCTTTCATCCAGTAATAGCTCACTACAACAACTAGAGACGTTTCCTATAGAAGTCAGTGCCAAAATCCCCTCTGATTTCAGTAGGAACCTAGCATTTCCCCTCCTAGTTCCTTAGTCTCCAGTTTCTTGACTTCAGCAAAAGGCAGCTTTGGTTCATCGAGTTTGTATCCTTCAGGAGCATTATTTTCTGCACCCATCCATAGAGAAATACTGTATACATTTAAGCCTGCTTGACTGTGTATATTTAAGCCTGCTTGTAGTCTCACCCTAGAGCCACAGTAAGTAATTATAGTATGGAGACAAGACATTTGGTCTTCAGAATTCATGGAGCACCCAGCAAGATACTCACAGCCTGGGGCAGGGATGTCCCCTGGTGTGGGACTGACACCGAGCGGCACCAGGAGAAGAGAGCCCCAAAACTTTTCCCACTTCTTCTCTGGCAGAGTGAAAGAGCCAGAGTGTTCCTCATTGGGAGTTAAAGAATATTTTACATGGAAATCAGAGACATTTGTCCTGCAGGTTGCCCAGGAACTCAAGGCAGATGGCTTAATCCAACTGCCATAATGTATTCCATTGCCCATACAATTTTATGTAAATGCATATAAATATGTATGCATATTTGACATGCTTCTCACTGTCTGGCTGGGAATATCAAACAGAGGAGCTGATCCTCCTTAGGAATCACGGCACCCAGGTCCTCAAGAGGAAATGAACCACATGAGTAACTGAGATGAATAGCACAGGCTTTACGTGACATGGTTCTGCTGATTTCTGCCTCCATCAGTGTGCTGACCAGGGCAGGACACTTCTCAGCTCTACTGGTTTCCTCTCCTTTCTGCTGATCATCCTCAGAAACAGGATACCACATCAGCCTGCTTCATCCTCACCTCCCCTGGCTCATGGATAACTCTACCTTCTCACAGACTTCAAGCTGGTGCACTATTCACAAAACCATTTGGGTTTGCAGAAGGGTTACTGCCAAATGTTTTTATTTCCTCTAAATGTAATTTTCAAAATCTGCAGGACAAATATGTGGCAATTTGAGGTGGAAATTCTTTTGTATAAATAAGTTTGGGAGTATACCTAGTGAGCAAAACGCATAATGCAAATCACTGTCTGGTAATGTTTTATATGATATGAAACCTTTGCTTCAGCAAACCAAAACTTATCTCTGTTGTAAACCTAATGTCTTTTTCTGAGCCACAGAAAAGAAGGTATCTGGTAATGCATCCAGCAAACAATTCTGATATTCATTTCAGCTCTACAATCCAGTCATTGTAATAGAAAATAGACTGTACAGGAAAATGTTACTTCAGAAAAACACGAGCCCCACAGGCTTAGCCCTGTGCAAGCAGGCACCAACTTGATGAAGTTTAGAGTTAGGAAAAAACTGGCATAATTTCACTTTGGATTTGCAGGCATTTCAAAGGAACGAGTGCATTTCCCATCGGATAGTACTCGACACAGAAAACTCCCCAGCCTAAACTGGAGATCACCCACACTTGTCACATACTGGAATTTTCCTGATTGTTGGATCCTATTTGAGTCCAGGTTCTCCAGCTGTTGGCCCATGCCCTGTGCCTTCAGGACAGACATGTTTGTTGCTGGTAGAATCATACAAGGATTAACACCCTGGGGAAAAGGCATTGACATTTGTCTTTCCTCTGGGTCATCTCTTTTCACACTGCTGTTTGGTAGGTGCCCACAGAACAGTTTTTAATGATGAATGTTGGCTGGGGTGAGATGCTGAGATGGTTTTGGGGCATTAAGGCACAGAGCCTGTGTAGGCTTGCCAACGTATTGACTTGCCAACAGATTGACTTGCCATTGTAGGGTTGACATTTTGCATTATTCAAAATGGAACCCACATGGGGAATGCACAGTGCTTTAGGTGTGCAAGGCATGGTGTTTGTTTGCTTGCTAGCATCATTCATTTCATTGGACAGAAATACCTCATTAAGGGTTGAATATCATTGCAACGTAAAGCACTGTGGGTTGCAGTATCCTGTACAGTACAGTATATATACAGGATTTATTTTAAACCCAAATATTTTCATGTGTATGTGTAGGCAAGTCATTAGTTACTTCTTCAAGTTTATTCAGCTGGTCAGATAGTTGAGTTGACTCTCTGGGTAAGACTTTTTAGGAGTTCTGTTGTTGAGTACCTGGGACTGGTCATGTTAGTGTAATGTTTTCTGTGAGAGAATTGATTTACAAGGAAAACAACATCGAAAAGTAGG
This sequence comes from Aegotheles bennettii, assembly GCA_013398125.1. Lineage (NCBI taxonomy): Eukaryota > Metazoa > Chordata > Aves > Caprimulgiformes > Aegothelidae > Aegotheles > Aegotheles bennettii. The sequence goes on along the minus strand of VZRW01001813.1, from coordinate 543,040 downwards.
GACAAGTTTCTGGAAGCTGTCTCCAGAGGAAACCATTCCATGACCCAGCCATCACAGGAAGAACTCCATGGCTAAAAATACCCCAGCTTGCCTCATCCGTAGAGACGTTTGCCCCTTTGACTTCAGGGACAGAAGTGCCTGTGTGCTTTGATGGGTGGGTAATTCTGTTTCCAGGAGCAGTGACTGGCCATTTGTTCACTGATGGAGTAGATCAGCACACAGGGTTGTCCCACAGGGTCATATTTCATCAGGCACTATGACTTAAGTCTGTGAGGTTCATTACTCAGTGTGCTTCTTGCTGAGCTGGGTTACGGCCGGTTGGATGCCTGCGAGATGCCCTCACTGAGCTCCCCCGCTCTTGTGGCCACAGGTCAACACCAGGCAATGGGGGGCTGAGAAGTGCAAAACCCAGCTGAGACCATTCCCAATTTGCAGTCTTCTGAATAAAAGGTGATTAGAAAACAGTGGCACAAGTTAATATGAAAAGACACCTGAGTATAAAAGCAGATTAGGATAAGATACCAAAAATCTTTTGAATACACAGTAGGTAGAGAAGCTCAATGTATGTATGTATGAAAACATTCATTAAGATTTGATTCTGATATGCATCTACTGATACCAGAATCACAGACATCCTCGCCCCAATTCCTTATTCAGAGAGAGGAGCCTGTTGAGCTGTGCTGCTCTGCCTATTGCTAACGGCATAGTAATGTGATAGGCTCTGAAAGTGAAACTTGTCTCCCAGCTGAACTACCTGAAGATGTTGGGGAGATTATGATTTTCTCTCTCGCAATGCCTGCTTAGCTATGTTGAAAGAAACATGCCACGTGAAAACACATTTCTATGTTGGAAATAAAAATCATCCTTACTTCTCCTAGATCTTGGCTCCATACCAAAGCTGTAGGAGGTAGAATTACTTAATGTCCACTTTAGATGACCCACGGAATAAGATAAAGAGGTGTATCAACTCCCTACCAGCTGCAGAGCAATTAAAAAACAAAAAAAGAAAAGAAAAAGAAAAAAATGAAACTGCACAAATGTGCTCATGGTACACACAACTATCTAAAATTAGTAAATAGGAAAAGTGCAGTGAACTGCTTGAGGTTTGTGTCACATAGGAATGTGTAAAGGAGTCCCTAACTGCAGAGATCTATTATTTAAATAAATAAATTGGTCACAGTGTTGTATAACAACTAGACTTTAGTGAATACATAATGATAGAAAGATCCTTATGCAAACTTTTATTACAAGTAGCCTGCTCTGTAGGTCTACAGTTACTGCAGGTCTACAATTGGCTTGAGGAATTGCCAGTAGGAAATGGCAGAGATCCTTTTCAAACCATTTTAGCTTCATCTTTTTGTTTGGGCCATCTCTTCATACACCATCTAATGTCCTCTTGTAGCTCCCAAAGCTGTGCTTGGAGAATGGGGAGACTTCCATTTTTATTTCATGTTTCTCTACTTTTTTAGAATTTTTTGTTCCCTACAGCAAGCAAGCACCTTGTATCCCCTTCTGGGGTGATGTGGGGCAAGTTAATAAAGATCGTGACCAAAGGGGCATCATGGGAATGCTGTCCAGTCTGAAGCTGGACTGATCTTCTGCTTACCAGATGATGGTGTCTGAAAGAGAGAGTCTGGTTTTGTAACTGGGTTGTCCCCTGAAATTGTGTCACTGCAGAAGGAGGCAGGGTGATAGGCTGGAGATGGACATGTGCCATGATTTTGGGGAGGAATGATGAGGAAGGGCTCTTCTCCACGGATAAATGGCCTCAAGTTACGTCAGGGGAAGTTTAGGTTGGAGATTAGGAAGAAGTTCTTTCCTGAGAGGGTGGTTGGGCACTGGAATGGGCTGCCCAGGGAGGTGGTGGAGTCACCGTGCCTGGGGGTGTTCAAAAAAGGGGTTGATGAGGCACTTGAGGCCATGGTCTGATGGTCTAATGGTTAGGGATATGATGGGATAAAGGTTGGACTTGATGACCCTGGAGGTCCCTTCCAACCATAATGATTCTATGATTGATTCTATGATTCTAAATAATGGGCTGGGTGCATGGTGCAGCCAGTGATGACTTCCCAGCCAGGGCAGTGGACACGTTGCCCTCAGTGACAACAACGCAGCATATTTTGAATATCCCCCCAATAACCACGGTGTGGTCTCCTACAGCATGGCAGTGATGTCAGGGAAAGGGAATTACCACTGTATTCTACAGTGCTGATTTATAGGGAAATAAACCACTGCTCAAATGTTACATCCCCATTAGTTCTTCGTGACTAATGTTGTTACAATGAATACCAGAGGAATTAGTAATGAATACCCACTTACTGTAAAGTGTCGCCAAATATATACTTAAATTGTAATGCTACTGGGAGCACGTATATAATTTTTGTGCTTGTTATTATGTAAAAATATAACTTTGAGGGCTCATTGGTCTAAATTTAATTATGTAATGGCATAAGTTAAACGGCATGAAAGATACATAATTATGGGCTGACTGTTCTAACTAATACTATTAGCTGATGTTACAAACCCAGCATTTTACATCTATTTCCTTTAGTTTTGAGAGGTTTCACTTGCTGTGTTTGTAAGCTAAGCAAATGAAAATTTTGCAATAGAATCTAACAATCAGAAAATGCCTATAATAAAAGCAGCTCAATTTCACTCTTCCTTTCATAAATCATACGAGATTAAGACCTAATTGATTTCATTCTCCCATGACATATACCACAGGACTTTTTAATGATTTCTCTCCAATTTCCCATCAGGAATATTTATTTATCTTTAAAATCACCCAAAAATATGCTGTCCTCCTAATTCACTGTCCAGGCGTTTATGATGATGGATGTTGCATTGTTTTGTGATTTGTAGAGGGCTAGACAGGAATGTTAAAAATATATGACTTCATCATTTTTAGTCTGAGATGAATACTGTCCTCTTGTGAGACATGTAAAAATTTGTGGGGTTTTTTTCCTTCTTTTGTTTTCAGGGAGACAGTGAAATTTGGAGCAACAGATCAAAAGTGCTTGTTCTCAATGTCTGGTCTGAAGTCAGAAAAACATATTTAATGGATTATTTGTCATATTTAAACAGTTTTTAGCACAGGAAACCTTCCTGCCATGCTCTCGGAACCATCTTGTCTGATATGAGGATCCTGCTGGGGAATTGTCGCTTCTCAGAATGAGTACTGAAATTAGCAGGAAAGCTTAAAATGATGTTTCCTCCACTATGGAAAATAAGGATCTGTTCAGGTGGTCTGAAAAATAAGGAGATATTCAGGTCCTCAGGGGAGGGTATAGGATGTCCAGAGCATAGGCCCAGATTCCTGGACATTTTCTGGATTTTTCTGTAGCAAGCCAATGGGCAGAAAAACCTTGGTGCTTATTCTGATGTGGCAGAATTTCCTTCTGGGGTTGATCAACAGCCGAGCACCATATGGGAAGAGAGGGCAACCGTTTTTATTTATTTTGCAGAATATTATTCCATGTCTGGTGGCACTCACCAAGCTGGCATTCCATGGGTCCTCACTGGGCATTGCAAGGGAGAGCAGGGCTCAGTGGTTATTGCACAAGGTTTGAGTAAGAATGGAAGAACCAGGATGGAAGGTGGAGTTTTAGGGCTGTGCAGATGCACTGAGGAGGATTGTTTTGGGTTTTTTTATTTAAAAAATATAAAAAATAATGGTTTTTATTTATTATTTATGAAGATAAGTATTTGGTCATGTGCTAATAAAGCAGAAGAACGTTTAGCTAGTGTGGTTTCTTCCTTTTCCTGGAGAAAGGCTGGAAGAGGAGAATGGCAATGGCTAATTTGGTGTGGGGTGAAGCTGGGAGCTGAGCCCTCCATCCCTTGGGATGCTGAGGCTGTCAGGCAGGGTGCTGGGGCCACGGGGGTGCCCACCAACAGGGAGGGTGCCCCAAGGGATGCTCAGCTGCAGGATGGGAGAACGGGAGGCTCAGCTGCCAGTGGCGGCTGTGCTCGTGGAGAGCTCTGTGTTTGCATGACCGAGGGTTTATGCTACAGGAAAAGAATGTAACCAGGGACCGTGTGAGGTTTGGGTTTTTGTGTTTTAACTGCTGAAGAATTTAGGGGGTTGCTGTTGTTGTTGTCAAGGTCCTGTATCCTTGGAGCGGTGGGTTTCTTTGTTTGTTCTTGCTTCAGCTCCTCTTGGCTTTTTCACCCTTGGCCCTGTTACAGCAGCCTGCAACAGTCTCTGTGTAGTTTTTCCTATAAAGTAGTATATAAAGCTTAATCAGCATTAAAGCAGAGCTTACTCCCCTGCTTTGTTAGAGGAAAGGAGCTGTTTTCCAAAATGCTGTTGTAGTGAAGGGGTAGGATGAACTGGGCAGAGCAGGCAGGGAGGGAGGAATGTGGTGAGCATGTACCACTCACCACCAGCCCTGACATCTCTCTTCCAGATAGAAATGGTAATGATTGTCCAGACACAGCTTAATGGAAGGGGCTTGCTCCCTCTGAATAAGTTTTATTCCTGAGGCAGATTAAAAATACTGCATCTCATTTATTGATTGTGTAAATAACTTCAGGATGGTTGTTTTACTTATATTTGAATATAATGTTATAACACTTTATCATTCAAACAAGGTAGGGGTTGGTTTAGTTTATTTTCTATCAAAAAAAGGAAAGGTATCTAGAAACATTTCAGTTTGGGGGTTCTGCCAAACCATGATAAAATGAATTCATTATATCCTGTCGATTGGCTGTAGGGGTTCAAGGTTCTCTACAAGTACAAAGGACCATGTTACTGCAAGTAGCTCATCTCGGAGAGAAACCATCTCCACTCAACAACACCCCAACTTTGTAAGGAGAAACTTTTGCATGAAGGAGAAACTGAGTAAATCCTTGGTTCTCAAAGTCAGGAGAAGTCTATCCCTGAGGTTAACATGAGCTTGGCTGGAGCTCGTGAGGCACCAGCTGGGATGGGGAGTCCATTGACTGGGACAAATCGGTGGCCCATGGCTGCATGACCGGCGGAGGGGAGACCCCAGGTCTGGCTGCAGCTCCACCTCCAGTCACAGCTTTGGGGCAGAAATGCCACATGAATTTGACATTATGCTACCTTTAGGATGGGAAGAGAGAAAGATCATAACCAAAGTAGGGAGCTGCAAGGGGAGTGGAGGGGAAGGCAGGGATTTATTTATTGATACCAGACAGGTAAGATTGCTGACCTTGCATTGCATTTCATGGGCTGAACAGCTCGGTTCAGACACGCTGTGCTGCTCAGGACAGCACGCCAGCTCCCTAAAGATACGTGGGGTGGAAACTTGCCCTGTAGGCTAAGAAATCTATAGAATGTAACTTCCCTAAGTACGTGCAGTAAACAATATTTACAGCCAGTATTTCATTTCAGCGTGCAGAGCTGATGGATGCTATTCTCGGGAGCATGCTATTTTATGTCTGAGGGCTGTGACAGAGGGCTGTAGCAAAGCTCTGTGGCTAAAGGTCACGCTGTATTATGCTATATCTATGCCTGTTAATTATAGAGGACTGTAATCTGCCACTGCAGTCACAATTCAGCAGGATCTTGATTTTGCAGCGAGTTAATGAAGTGAGGGAGGACTGGAGACACAAAGTCTCAGCAGCTGGCTAGGGGACACACAGATTTCAAAGGGGGAAGCTGTTTTGTTTTGTTTTGTTTACTCTAAGAAGTAAAAACTTCAGCCTGGAGGCCCCAAAACTGTAGATCCCTGTAGCTAAGCCCAGACAAGTCTTCATGCATTTTGGCACATATGGGAATGAAAGGACTTGAATTTCTGGATAATACTAGATGCTGTGATTACAGTGAGGTTTCCTGCATATCCAAAAGGAGATCATGGCTGATCTGGGAAGATGTGAGAACAGTGTTACAGAGGTGCTTTCTCCACACCAGAATCTCTTCTCTTGAAAGTGTTCAGCTATCTGAGGTGGTTTACCCTCTCTTCTTGTGACTCAGGCCATAATGCAGGGATGCAATTCCTGTCTAGCATAGAAGGGGAGCAGACATTAGCTTTCTTTTTTTCCTCTTTTTCTCTTTTTCTCCTTTTCTCGTCTTTTTTTACCTTCTTCTCTTTCTTCTTCTTTTCCTCTTTAATATTCCATACCCTATATCATACCATAATCTGTCTCACAAGTGCCATGTAGTTTGTTACAGTGCCTTCCATCTAACGTCACAAAAGCATACAGTGTCATAGTCTGGAGATTTTAAACTTAATATATGTTCTCTCTGCTCCTTTTTTTTTTTCACCATGTTTTCTCCATCAGTCACTAACTCCTCCTCAAAACCCTTTCTTCCTTAACCAAAGGGAAACTAATGGAAGCTGATGTTTCCCTCAGTGTACCCCTCTCCTTTCTGGTGTCTGTGCTAATCCATATGCTATGTTTGTTTCCAGGTAAGTTACTCAACACTGGTCTCTTCCATATTGCTATCTTCTGAATTGACCTTTTCAGTGCCACATGAGCTCGAGCTCTTGCATGAATTCATAAACCAAAGTCCAAGCCAACTGCCTATATTGTCATACAGTCAAATATTAACTGTTAAAAATCACGAGTGCTTTTTACATCAAAATATTTTCATCTGTAAATGCAAACTGAAGGTGAAGCTACTGCAACCCTATTGAAGTGACACAGTGACCCAAGTCAGAGGAAGGTACAAGAGCTGGAGAGAAAGGATGTGAGCTGTAGCCCTGCTCTGGGAATGCCAAGAGGTAACAATTAATGCAGGACACATCTCTGAGCACCCTGTGAGCATTCCCAATTCTCACAGTCCTGCTGAAAGAGCCGTGTTAAATATTTCCAAACCACTTCACGGGCGATGCAGTTGAAAGAGCTGCCTGGAGAGGGGTCCTGATAGGAGCTCAGAGATCCTTGTCACTTCATCCCTTGGTCTTTCCTCTGGCCATAGGTGACCCACAGCCCCAGGGTGAGATATTTCCTCCAGACATCTCAAAGTACAGAGAAGCCACAGCCGTGGGATCAGTTTGTAGCTAGTGGCTGGCTTGCTCTTCCTGCAGAGCAGAGGATGAGGCTTAAAGCTGGGTGCAAACCAAGGTACTAGCATTTGCCACCCTCTGTCTACAGTAATAGAGAAGAAATAGCAAAGTGTTAGGTTTCCCTTTCCCAAGGAGATAAAAATGAAGAGCAAAAAGACTATTTAGCTGTTCCTGAGCTGTTGTGATTGGCGGATAGCCCTGAACTAGCATGGAGTGGAGTGCATGCTTTGGAAAGAAAAGCTACTCATGCTTGAAGAAAAACTAAATACATAGAAGAAGAGAGTTAAGGCGGACAAAAATGGAAGGGATGTGGGGGGGAAGCATAGAGAAACAGCAGCACAAGATAGAAAGGTGTAAAGAAAATCCCAGAAGCACTGAGACACCCTTCACCCTCCCCCAAAATACCCCTATTCCTCTTCCCCTGACAGTGCTAAAGAACAAAGCTGGGAAGGATGGATGGAGAGCCATGGCCCGCGGGAATAACCTGAAGAATCGGGATTGTGGCTCCCTTTGAAGCAGTCACACAACCTGGATGCAATTTTCATTTCCTGCAGGGAAACTCAGCCTTGTTCTTCTGAAGTGGATAAACCAGGCCTCGTAAAACTAATTGTGGGAGGTGGTTTGACATGAGAAATTAGAAGTCAAGGTTTGGCATCTCTTATGCACATAGTAGTGAGGCAGGGGCACTCAGATTAACTTCTCTTTTCCTTGAGGTCTATTTTTTTTCTTCCCCAAAAGAGTTTTGAAGCTGCTGTGAAATGGTAGTGTTGTTCTCCAGAGCCAGAAGTAACTGTAATTCAGTAGCATTCCTATATAATATTTCCTATATAATATAATATAATTCCTATATAAGTCACTAATAAAAAGTTTGGGGCTCTTTTGTGATAAACTACCAATTTATCAACTTCGAACGCATAAAATTAATGTGGTAAAATGCAAGTGTTCCTCTCTGGTTAAGTTTCAGGGGAGGTGGAGGAACTCTGATAATGTCTAGTTCATTCATGCTAAGTGAATGACCAAGATATAATTGGCTCCACATTCTCTGTTAGTGAATATTGTTACTCAAAATGAAAATACTACCATTTAAATGCAAAGCCATGTGGCATTACCAAAAGTCTATTTAGAAGCCTTTAGTTCCCTTTGACTGATTTTTTTTTAATGGGGAAAACACCTTCAAAAGAATAAAAATGTCTACATGGCTTTTATGGTGGCCTTCCACAAGCAAATTTCAATTTTAACATTTTTAACCAATCTGCTGTGTGAAGGATGTTATGTCCTTAATGAGATAGACTTCAGAGTTCATTTTTATGGAATTTTATTTTAAGGGATGAAACGTTGCTGACTATAGCTGTTAAACTGGTAACGGGGGAGTGGAGACAATCTAGTATTTGGGTATTTCAAACTATACATTGGATAATCCCTGGCTGCTCACAAGGATAGAGGTTTCATGGGAAGGGGCAGGGTGAAGAAAATGCGTGCTGCTGGGGGGTAAAAGTAGACAGAGTGCAAAATTCAGAGCAACTGGAGGTGAGTCCATCAGTCTGGTTTTTGGTGGAGAGGTAAGGGGAGAAAATGTACTTTTTAACTGTGAAGAAAAGCAGCTGATAAGAGGCCTTTCTCTTGTGCCTAGCGCATTCCAGGTTTCTTTGTGCTGAGATGACCTGACAATTACCACCTGGGGTATGTGACCATCCCAGAGATGCTCAGCCACATCAAGTGGGTGTGATGCAGAGCTCCAGCTTGGGAACTGCAGCAATTTGCACCTATTGAGTTTCTGGTGGCTCATTTATCCCTTGAGCTGGGGAAAGGTGTAGCCTGATCACTGTGAGTAGTTACCAGCCTCTGCTACAGAACAGCCCCAAATCCGTGGCTCCAAAATCTATTTCTTCAGTGGGATTGCATGGCCCTTGTGCCTCCTGACACACAGACACATATTGGGCCAGTTTTGCCAACTATTTCACGCACAAGGAAATCTGCGGAATTAAGTTTTATTAGCCAAAGGGTGAGATTTGGGAAGAATCTTGATAAATTCAAAATAAAACTGCACAATAAAATTCTGTGAGCCTTTCCAGGATTAGGATCTTTCCTCCTACTGCTCTACAGCATTCTGCACAACACGTGGGCACTGTGTGTATTTTGGTGGTACGTTACGGAGTGGATAATCTGTGGTTGGTTATTCTCCCAGACAGTCAGCAATACTAATTTGAATGAGGAAGATTTTAAAAAATGCATCTGGCAACTCTGTGAGTGTGTTTGGTTTTGTCTGTTGTTGTTTGGGGTTGTGTCTTTCTTTTTTTTTTTTTTGGCTTTTTCTTTTAAAAGAAACACAATATAAAATAAGTCGGAGGCACCAGAAAGAACTCCGAAATAATTATGAAGCCAATAAATAATCCCCGAGCTCTAACGTATGCAGATGACTTTCCAGAGGAAGCAGCCAGGGCTGTGTGTGCAGCAGAAACAGGGAAACCTTTGGCAGAGGGGGAGCGAGGCGCTGCGGGGGGACCCCGGAGCCTCCCCCGGGGCGCTGCGCGGTGCTGCGCGGCGGCGGAGGGGCGGACCCCGCGCAGGG
>VZRW01001813.1:505891-533362 GCA_013398125.1 Aegotheles bennettii | reverse complement strand
CTTTATAAAGAGAGAAAAAAACAAACCCAAACAACTCTTTTTTTTTTTTTTTTCCCCTAAGAAAGCAGAGCCAAACTCATCAGCAGCTCATGCAGGAGCAGGAGGGGTTTTGGAGTTAACTGCATGCAGGAAATCTCTCACATCCTGAGTCCCAGCTCGCTCCTCTCTGTAACTGTATATTATGGTGCTGCTCTCCAGCCCCAGCTGATGAAAGTTTGTCTCCCTCAGTCTGGGCTAAGATGTCAAAGCGTCTCCATGCAGCCCAGCAGCGCTCCCCTCCTCCGCACCCCCCAGCCCAGCTTTCCATGCTGCTGCTGAGCCTCAGCTGGCTCTTCCTAGCATCACCCCGAGCCCAAGGTAAGTACTGATACACACACACACATTTCTCCTCAATGCTCCTTCACCCCACGCTCCATTTTAAGGAGAAATGACTTTCCCAACGCCAGCGCACCCCGCTGCGCTGGGGCCGCTTCTCCCCGCGCGGAATTTGCGCCCCCAGCCGCGCTTCTTCGCGGTGCCCCCCGGCTTTCCCCGCTCCGCGCTGCTGGATGGGGGGTACGCGGGGCCGCGTAACTCCCGCTCCAACGCGGGGACTTCCAAGCTCGGGAAAACTCCGCTGTGCAGCCCCCGGCGTCCCTGCCCCTGGGGGGGGGGATGAGGACAGGTCCCGGGGACCCCCCCGCGGTGTGTGAGTGATCCCCGAGGGGGGCAGGTACCCCTCTGTGTCCCCCCTCAAACAGCTGGGGCTGAATTCAGGGCTTGGGAGGATGGTCCCAGTGCAGCCCAGTGTTCCCAGCTGGGAAGGACCGCCCGGAGGAGCCGAGCGCGGGCGGGGGAAGATCCCGGCGGGGCAGGGGTTTGCTCGCCGCTGCCTTCATTCAAAGGGAGCGCAAGTCGGGGACGGTGGCTTCGGTTTTAAATCTGTTTTTGCAGTGCTGGCTCTGTGATACCCGCGGGAAACAGCTCAGAAAAAGCGACTTGTGTCTTAATACAGCCAATGTGGGGTTTATTCAGGAATCACTGGAGGGCCAGGCCCTGTGCTCAGCTGACAATGCATATTTTATGTGAGAGGAAGGGAGATTCTCTTGTGTAAATATATGTAACAGCGCTGAGGAGTGCGTGTGTCCCTATGTGTTACTACAAACTCTTGTCCTGGGTCTTTTTTCATTGTAACTTTAAACTTGATAAATGTTTGCTTAGGTTAAAATTTATGCACAGCAACTTTCACTGGGACTTTGGCTCTGGACTTGCTAAGAGAAAGACAGAAATATACTTTATCCTGTTAGCCAGCACATTAAAATCATGGGGTAGATGAAGCAAGCTGTGTTTAATTGAGCACCTGGGATTTCTGTTAATGAATTAACAGGAGTTAAAGCTTTGTTTTGCCATTGTGAGGGGTCTTAATGTCTCTTTGCCAGCGTTTGTATTTACACAGAATCAGCATATCAGGGATAAAGGCTGCAGAGCTTCTCAGATAGATGAGGAGAAATAGGTACCTGGTTCCCCTGTGGTTGTTTCCTTGCGTGGGCCAAGGGAGGGTTTGTGTGGGTGGAGGCAACTGGTACCCCCTCTCTGAGCACGGGAGCCCCTGGGGCTGGCCAGCCCCTCCATGTGTTGGAGGTGTGCTAGGGCTGAGAGTAATGTTTGAGAGAAGATGCTTCAAGCATTCACACGTGATGGGAATGAAGAAATGAACACACCTCAAAGTAGTTATCCATACAGTAATATCAGAGGGCAAACTGTGGGTGACTTAGATCTAGCATACAGATGAGAGAGAGGGAAGGAGGGGTGGATATCCCTTTACCTGTGTTTGGGATTCCCTAAGACCCAAGCTGGAGCTCTAAGGTTACATTTGCACTGCATTAAGTGCTCTGTATGTCAGCTGCTCATCTTCATGGTGCCCACCTTTAGATGCCTAAACTTCAGCAGCAGTGGTGCTTGCTCAGCTCAGCTGGAATTTGGGCTTGCCTTGCTACATCTCTCCCACTCCTCCTCTTTCCATAACATGTCTAGAACCTGCTCTTTTGCATCTGCAGCCAGAGTGCTCAGCGAGCATCCTCTCCTTTAATTCCTTTCTTCCCTGTGGAAGCAGAGAACAGCTTTAGCTTTGCCAGAGCATGAGCTGCTTTCTTGGTCGCGGAGGTGCTGAAAGTCAGGTCCGTGTGCTTCTAGACCCGGTGATGAAAAGTCCTCGTAGCTGTGCTGGCACACATCTCCACCGGGTGTTCTGCAGCTTCACAGCTTCTGCCCCAGCTGGCTCTGCTGCTGTGCCAGCTCTGGGCCCGGTGTTGGTGATCTGAGGTGCTGTCAGGACATCCTAATTTTTACATAAGCACACGCTTGGTGATTAAGACAGAAGTTTCAGTTATGATATGCCTTGAAAACTGGTTATGCGTGTCTCTTGCCACAGTTCAAAATGTGGGACTGCCCTAGTAATAATATTAAACAGAAATTATCAGGTTATGAGCTAGACAACTTAAAAGCAGCCTTGCTGCTAGCTTTTAGTATGAGTTTCCAATTTTTGTGGTTTTACAATTGCCTTTTCCAGTTTCCAATGTTGCTGGCTTTTGGTTGCTGGCTAAAGGACCTCATGGACAAAAAGGAAAATTAATTGAAGTACCAGCCTCAGCCAAGCAAAATTATCTTTGCTATCCTGGTGGAGGATCATATCCAGTAGGTTAAGATCTAATCTTACAGATTTAGTCAAATGCCTTAAAATCTACATCTGTGTAAGCTTTTTGCATAGTCAAGGCCTTCCTGTATCTGCAGGGCAGACAGTGAAAGTGTAAAGTTAAACTCCAAATTAGCATGTGTGGGGAAAGCCTTAAATCTCTTTAGGTGTTAGCTGGAAGAACAGCAGAAAAATGAAAACCCTAAAATTGCAGTCCAAAACTCTTTAATTAAAATACCCTTTCAGTTAGATTTTATTTTTGTTACTGATTGGCTGTAATGGATATAAATTAACAGAAGATGAAACCTTTCCTTGTCTCTCACTTCAAGCCTGATCTCTCCAACACACTCTGTGTTTTAGAGCTTCATTTCAAACGCCACCACCTTTCAAACCATTCCAGCCTTTGTGGCAGATATTTACAGTCTGTGTATAATCACCTTCTTGTCTGATGATTATCCCTATCAGGTCCCCTGCAGATAGTCTGGCATGAGCTGTCACTGACCGTGGAGCTCCGTGCATCCGTGCCAAAAGACACCAGCTGAGGATGTTATGCCCACTCTTCAAATCATGTTCACATTGTTACCTCTCCTGCTCGCCGGGGAGCTGCCAGGGTGTTCGCTGGGGTTTTGTTGGGCTTTTCATAGCTTACTTCCCTTGAGGTTTTTGGGAAGGTCTCCATCCAGCTACAAAGAGCATCCTTGAACTGAGGATTGTAGTGATAGGGCAAGGGGGAACAGTTTTAAGCTGAAGGAGGGGAGGTTTAGATTGGATATTAGGAGGAAATTGTTTGGTGTGAGGGTGGTGAGAGCCTGGTCCAGGTTGCCCAGGGAAGCTGTGGCTGCCCCTGCCTGGCAGTGTTGAAGGCCAGGTTGGATGGGGCTTGGAGCACCCTGGTGTGGTGGGAGGGGTCCCTGCCCATGACAGGGGGGTTAGAATGAGATGTTCTTTAAGGTCCCTTCCAACCCAAACCATTCTGTGACTCCATGACAAGCTACATTTTGTGTGGCTTTTCACCCTGCTCGCAGTGCAGAGGCTGCACCAGCAGCACTTTTCTAATGACAAGTGAGTGACTGCAGTGATCAGGGCTGTGTTTATCTGTTACTTCCACTCAGGTTGTCAGTTGCCAGTGCTGTAACACATGAAATTCCATTTTAAAAAAGGCTGAATCAATGTCCACTAAACCTCACCTATTCTAATCCTGACGGATTCATTGCTAGTGGTCCCTATGTTTCTAACATATCTCACATTGACACTGCACGTTGTCCAAAGAGTCCAGCTGGGCTTCATTTATATTGGTATTCATGTGCATCCTTTTGGGCACTGTCATTTTTGCTCCAGGGCTGTGGTGTTGCATGTGAATGGTGAGCAGGGTGACAGAGCAGCCCATACCTGCGTGTCCGGGGTGTTTTACCAGCCCAGCTTCTGCTGAGGGTGCTGCTAAGCCTCCTGCCTGAGAACTTGACTTCTGGAGGCTGCGTCTTTGAGGGTTGCTGGAGTGCGTTTTATCATGACTTTTGCTGTGAGAGTTGTTATAAACCAAGAAGTGACATTTCTAGGGTGTTTGCAATTGGGGCTGAAATACTGTTACACCTGTATGGCCAGGCTTTGCTACACCAGCAGGCTCCCCCCAGCTCTATATCTCACACAGCATCCAGTCCTGCTTAGGATGCCAGGCCCTTCCTGCTATTCATATTGGAAGGATTTTTTATTTAATCCCTTTTTCTGATGGCTTTTTTTCCTCTACAAGTTCTTGTGTCGTACTCTGCATCCTCTCGAATTTTGCTCTTCACGTTGCATGCATGTTGTACTTGCATTTCAAGTAGCTTTTCAGATTACCCCTAGGACAAAAGCATATCATCTCCAAAATTTTGTAGTGCTAAGAGCCTAAATCACACCTGCAGAGGTTTCTCTTAGTCCCCGCTGAGTCTCCAGGGTGAATCTATGACAGAGTACATTAAAAATCCATGGCTTGAGTAAGTCTGTTGGATGGTTGCAGTTGATTCTTGGTAGGACATTGCAGACCAAAAGGAAAATCCCTTTTGTTTCTGGCTAACACACAGCAAAGTGCTTCAATTGCATTGATTTTTTTTATCTTTTTGAGAAAATGATCACGCTAACTGAGGCAAAATACGGTTTCTTAGGAGACCCCTGCTCCAGGATGTTGACCCTCCTCTTAGCATCATGTAAGAGTTTGAGGCTGCATTGATACCTAGTTTGATGCTGGCATCTGTGTTTCAGAAGGTGACTTGATCAACTGCAGGATCTAATCAGCAATGCTGACCCCTCTGTTAAATTCTTTCATGCTGTAGCATTAATTTTTTATACCCCATATAAATGAGTTTGCTGCTTTCCATGTCTTGGAGCTAGGGTGAGAAATATTTGGTAGGTTTGGGGCAGGGGGGTTGCCCATTCACAAGGTCAACGTGACAAAACTGTTGATTAGATGAACACATTCTTTCTTGTCCCAAATAGATGATCTAATAAGGCAAGAAGTGAAAAGTTTCACGGTCTGTTAAGTATGCTGGATAATACATAGCAAGGCATAAAAATCTGGATGCAGAATTTGGCACAAACGAATCTTTAACTGGTTTATTCTGAGATACTTGTTAAGAGGAATCGTGTCAGACCCTACAAATATAGTCTAATAGTACATGTCATAGGCATTAAGTGAAAAACCTTCTCTGACATGGGTGAAAGTTTGCTGTTCTCTTGATTCTATTTAATGTGTTGTAATTCTGAAAACAGCTGATCAAGCAAGAGAAATAAACCTCACGTGTGACTGCTTACCTTTGACAGAATATATTTAAATATAAACGTCACTGAATCCAAGTGTTTATGGGATTTTGGTTTGAAATAGTCATGTAAAAAAAAATTTAAAAAAACCCCAAACAACTGGACTTTGTCATAATGCTACATTTGACAAGGTGAGCATGTGGGCATGAATATGGGTGCAGCTGAACATCACCGATATCTGTATTCAGCAATGCTGTCTATGTGCTGAAGCTTCTCTGTTACAACAATTACAAGATATGAAGAGGAGAACTATTCAATCCTGCTTATTTAAGGCTATATTGCATTCCTTTTCTGCCATTGGGAGCGCTGTGATGACAGAGCTATAGCTGAGGATAAAACGTGGCCTCTGCAGCTGATAGGGATGGATACAGCATCTCGCTTCCGATCCATGTTCCTTTTTGGAGGTCATAGAAGTGTTTCCAGGTTAAAAACCACTCTTGCATTTTGACATGGATTTTAAAGTGTGAGGTAAGTGTTCCAAGTGAAATAGTGTTTGTGTGTTCATCTGTTGGCTCTTAAGGGAGGAGAACTCACCCCACCGAAGAGACACTTTGGGTAAACGCTGAAGTTTGAGGGGAAAGTGCAGGGTCATTGCAGAAGAAAACTTCACACTTTAGAAAGAAGGAGCTTGTCTGTTTATTTTTGTGTCCTGTATGTTCCTTGCTTGTGGGTCTGATCCTCGGGATAAAGTGTCTCACCTTCATGGATCTAGTGGCTTTGTACAACCTGGTGCTGATGTTCTATGCTATTCATTTAAAATCTGCTTGACAGGATCAGAGGATGTGTAGGTTAGATGAGCAGAACTGTGTTAATGACCTGGGAAGATATCCTGCCCTGAGGAAACAACCAAAATAAAAGTTCATTAATCCTGTAGCTCATCTCCTGAAGCAGCCTGTGAAAGTCAGGAGTTATGGACTGATCCCATACTGAGGCCACACCTGGAGTATTGTGTCCAGTTCTGGGCCCCACAGTTCAAGAAGGACAGGGAACTGCTTGAGAGAGTCCAGTGCAGAGCCACAAAGATGATGAAGGGAGTGGAACATCTCCCTTATGAGGAAAGGCTGAGGGAGCTGGGGCTCTTTAGCTTGGAGAAAAGGAGACTGAGGGGTCACCTCATCCATGGTTACAAATATGTAAAGGGTGAGGGGCAGGACGATGGAGCCAAGCTTTTTTCAGTGCTGACCAATGATAGGACAAGGGGCAATGGTTGCAAACTGGAGCACAGGAGGTTCCATGTGAATATCAGGAGAAACTTTTTCACTGTGAGAGTGACAGAGCACTGGACCAGGCTGCCCAGAGAGGTTGTGGAGTCTCCTTGGCTGGAGACATTCAAACCCCGCCTGGATGCGTTCCTGTGTGATGGACTCTAGGTGACCCTGCTCTGGCAGGGGGGTTGGACTGGATGAGCTTTCGAGGTCCCTTCCAACCCCTGGGATTCTGTGATTCTGTGATTCTGTGATGGTGACATTTGTTGTAAGGTCACACACATAAACCTGAGCAGCATAGGTGGCTCCAAGAACATCAAGTAACTCTAAGTTTTCTGTTTATTCATATTTCAAAAAATAGGAAGACAGAATTCAGTGACAGCTTCTGTTAGTCCAGGTGCAGTTAATTTTTCTTTCCCTGCTGTTGTGTAACACAAGGAGCAGGTATTCCCCATACAAACAAAAATGTGTGATGGATATCAGCTCCCCAGCCCAGGAGCTCATTTGCTAGGCTGGGGAAAGAACTACAAATCATTTCCCATGCACCTTTACCTAAATTCATACTGACATTTGTTTCGGCTGCATTTTCTGTGTTTTCAGTGCATTTTCCCAGAGAACATGGGAATGAACAAATGATTTGTGTGCATAGGACAAGCACAACTCAACCTCGACTCGATAGCTTTTTTTCACTGATGGTTTATATGGGAAGGAGCATCGCCCACTGCAGCTATGCTACAGATTCCCTGGGCTCAGTCAGGGAGGCTGGGAAATCACTGGAGAAAAGGATTGTACTGTACCTTTTAAAAGACTGAGAGGAAATGGATTTTGGGGAGTAATTTTGAACTTTATTCAGTGGAAAGTAGCCTTTCTTGAGGGTTTGGAGAAGAGGAGCTGGAGAGGAGTGTTGGCTCTGGATTGTCTTGCAATTATGTGGACTCCTCGATGAAAAGTGAATATATCCAGTCCTTTTGTCTTTGACATTGCAGCTCTATGGATTAAAGCACAGGTTATTGTTTCTCTACTTGAGTAAGTTTTTTTGTTGGATGCTGCCTCGCCAGTGCTGATGGTGCAAGGCTGAGTTTATAATCAAAATGGGAATCTCTGGGATTGGGATCCTCCAGGGGAAGAAGCAGATGTGGCCCAGTACTGCCTATACTGGGATGATGATACTAAGTTAAAATAGGGCATCCTTTACTGTGGCATCCTGGAAACACCTGTTGGAAAGGCAACCCTCAATATCTTTCACCTTTTGTTAGTCCTGTCCTGCTTGCTTTCATGAGAAAGAATGACCAGGCCAATTTATATGGTGTGCATCAGGACTTGGGAAAGAAGCAAGCTTAAAACAGTTTTTCAGGCAGAGGACAGAAGTTCTCCTAAGCCAGCATGTCACTCACATTTCAAAGCTACTTTGGGTTTGAATCTTGTATTTACAACTTGCTCTTTTCTGCCAACTCCAAGCAATGGCTTTTCCATGGGGAGAACCTCTCAATATACAACCCATCACAGTGTGTGCCGAAATTCCCTGCAGTCCAGTGCTCTGCTGCTTTGCTTATCTCATATTTTGAAATGTTCTCTATGTTTTTGTGGACGTGAAAAAGACAACTCTGTCTTTGGACTGGTCCTGAATAGTAATTCCTGAGTCAAATGTAATAACATCACAAAGGAGGCTGAACAGCTGTTTCCCAAATAGAGTATATGTATATATTCTATACAGGGTAATAAAGCTTGGTTTTCACTGTTTGAAACATTCTGCAGGCTCCCTGCCCCCTCCTGCAGTCAATGGCAAATGTTGTTCTCAAACCTCCACTTGTCACATTTTGTTCTGGAGAACAGGGAGGATATTGAGATATACTGGCTTCTTTCCTCGAGTGCATTTCAATATGTGTTCTGTATAATGAGAGCCCAAATCCTTCTCGCATTACTTAGGCTTTAATCACACTGTGCTCTCCCAAGATTGCTTTAATCGCATTTGCATCAGCAGGAGTAACTCTGGATGATGAGCAATATTTCATCTGCAAACAGAGGAGACAGATCTCGGGCGCGTGATGAGGAAGGAGAGGGCTGTCCTGGATTCGTTACAGCGCAGCTCTCTAGCGAAGGGTGGTGTAGCATCCTGATTTGAGAAATAGGTATTCAAGAATCGGAATGAACAAAAGCAATCTTTACAGTTTTCTTGAGGACCTGTCAAGCGTGATAGTTCCCCTTTTAATTTTCTAGTAAATGGCTTTTTGGCATGCGTTAGCTGCCGAGAAGCGCGATGCTGCCTGGTGCAGCAGACATCATTTTGTACTTTAGCCATGACATTACCGTATATGAGAACTGAAAAGTTATATAGATATTACACCAATATATAAACCATGTGTGTTAGAAAGACAAGTTCAGTTTTAAAATATTTGACTTAGCTATGCTTTTCACTTTCAATCTGTGCCAAACATGTGCTTGAATGACTGATGGAGTCATATGGTTCCCTGAATAAAGCACTTTATTGTGCACAGACTTAGAGCCTTCCAACAGTTGTATTACAGAAGCTTGAAGATTAAGATGATCCAACTGCTTAGGGGGTATGTTCCACAATGAACATTTTATTTTACTTTTTTCCCCCTCTCTCTCTATTTTTCGCCCTAAAACATGTCATTAGTTTGTTCAGCTGGTCATGCGCTGACACTGACTGCAGAGCCTTTGGTGGAGAAGAGGAGCAAGTTGCCTTCAAATTTAAGCTTCCATTCCCATGTCCATATTAAAATGGTGAACACTTGACTTTTTCCATAGAGTTTATGGGATTTGGTGGGGGAGGGGTTGGGAGGGCTGTTCCCTGTCGCAGATTATTTCATCAGCAGAATTAGATTTAGGAAGGGAGTAACTCAAGCAAGAACAAGTGATGACAGGAACTAGTTCTTAGAATTATAAAACTGAAATATTAAAAAGCGTGTTTTTAATGCAGTTTAGTTAAAGGGGATCAGTGCGTCTCAAGCTCCTATTTCTCATCTGAGCAGTCAGTGCCCATGGAGCTGCTCAGTGTGAAAGATCAAGTGGACACGCTGCAGAGTCCTAAGCAGATCAGCTCACAGTTGACAGACCTGTCAAGCTGGAGAGAGAGGATTTTCTTTTTTTTTTTCATTAGAAACAGAAAGAACAGAAAATTAAATTCAGAAACGTGTGGAGTCATCTCGCTCTTGCCTGTCCCCAGGCTCATCAAAGCCCTTTGCTGACTTTTGGTGTTTGAAAAATTTCGTACATGGGTCGTACTTTTGCAATGTGAAGGGAAAGACAAGATTCAAGCCCAGGAAGATCCATGGAATTAGCAGTTTTTCAAAAGCTACTTGTGCTTAAATGCCTGAGGTCTTGGGTTTGGGAATGGGGGGAGGAGTGAGAAAACAAGTAAAACTTTGTGTATAGTTAGGTGGCTTTTTTTTTTTTTCCCTTTTAAATAATTACTTTCCAGGCAGGCCATGAAAGGACTAATTTTACCAGGTTTGTAGAGGGATTCAATGTACTGCTTAGCTGTGCAAAGGTTAGTTGGGAAAATAATTTATGATTTTGAACTAATAAAAACTTTACTGCGAGAGATAAGATTTTATTTTCTGCACAGTCAAATCTTGCCCAGACTTTCGTGCTTACATACAAATGAGGGCAGAGTCTGGCATGTGACATGCTGGCTTTTTTCAAGCTGTGTCAGTGCTGTTAGTGGGATAATGGGAAGTACCTTATCAGCTTGGTGGAGTTTCTCATTTTTGTCCTGTCTTTTGAGAGAGTGGCTGTGTTTTCAGCTGGTAGTTAATGTAACATTTAAGATGAATGGACGGTTGACTTTAAGGCCAGCTATTGCTTCTTTGACCCTATGCAAGTTACTGGGCTTGCTTTCTTTAGCCATAAGGCACTGGAAATCTCATACTGGTTTATTTTGTAGTATTTTCATATTTATTATCAGATATTAGTACAATTTGCATTTTTGTTATAGTAATAAGTGACAAGTTATTTTTCCTGTCTCAAACAGGATGGGTACCATTCTAGAAAGGGGTTTCAGCAAGATCTGTGCCTGGATAATGTTTAGCTTGGATTATGTTTTGGCTTTTGCTGGAAGATGTAGTGAAATAGAGGACTGGAATCACACATCCCCACTCCTTGGCCAGTTAGTTGGATAGTTGGGACTTTTTTTTTTGGCATGATATAGACCGAGTCCTGATGTTAACAATTTCCATTTAAAGCAAGTTGATTTTAATTTTTTTTTCTTTGATGCACAAGAGCTGGATGTGATCCTCTTTGCTCGGAAGTTCTATATTGCAATCCAATCTAACCTTATGTATGGCCACTTTATATTCTTGCTACCTACGAATATATCGACACTGGCAAGATAAACACCAAGAAGTATATAAAGCTAATGGACTATCATGGGTCCTGCCATCTTTGGTTTTCTAGATTATGCAAAATAATTCTTTTAGTTCCTTTGTAAATCAGTCTTTCCACTTCTCTGCTCGCCCTGGCAGCCTTTCCAACCCACCAGCTCCAGGCTGAATTAATCTTTTGTGAACACAAGTGAGGAGAAATGCCCGCAGTGTTCCAGATGTGCTTCTCTCACTAACTCTCAGGAGTAACTTAAATATCTGGGATTCCCTGGAAACACCTCTTTTGATGAAGCATTCCAGGGCTGTCTTTGCTTTGTGGAACATCAGTGTCATACTGAATAGCACATATGGGTCTTTCTTGTGTCGTTTGCCTTTGAAGATTGCTACTTGGAGCAGAAAATTTACTAGTCCCTAAGGGGCTGGCCCTCTGTTCTGTTCTACTTGGTTTCAACCCTTTGCTCCAGCCTCCAAATTGGTGGATTCTTTTGTAATATTCCTACCCTTCTCTACGTTATTCCTACCCTACCCCTATTTGATCTCTTCTCCCCAATTGCTGATGACAGGATGAGAGGAAATGGCCTCAAGTTCCATCAGGGGAAGTTTAGGTTGGAGATTAGGAAGAAGTTCTTTCGTGAGAGGGTGGTTGGGCACTGGAATGGGCTGCCCAGGGAGGTGGTGGAGTCACCGTCCCTGGGGGTGTTCAAAAAACGGGTTGATGTGGCACTTGAGGCCATGGTCTGATGGTCTGATGGTTAGGAATATGATGGGATAAAGGTTGGACTTGATGACCCTGGAGGTCCCTTCCAACCAGAATGATTCTATGATTCTATGACCCTGAAGGAATCATGGTTACATGTGTGGGACAAGATATGTGGATGGGAATCCCAGAATGTGCACATCCACCACGGGAAGGAAGAGGAGTGTCATGCATTGGCTTTATTGTAAACCTCTATTGGCTTTATTGTAAACCTGTATGTTAGTAGATGGATGGTATTTATAAACCACCCCAGGTCTGACTCCTTTCTCCTATGCTGTGCCAGGGAAAAGGGGAGCAAAACCAGCTCTAGCAGGACATAGGGGTGTGCAATTAGGGGATATTCTATTTTTTTTCCTTCCACTTCAGTCTATTTTATCCAGATCCACTCAGTATTGGGAGCATTCACCTTTGTGTTTATCATAAGGACAAATAAATTGCACTGCCTGACTCAAAGCTTATTAATTTTAAGTAAATGCAAATCTGAAATGTGTCTGGGCTTCTTCAGGAGGCAGCGGCCGTTAAACAAAGATGTCACGTTGCATGCTTGGAGTTTCTTTTGTACAGAGCTCAGAAGAACTGAAATACAAAGCAAAAAGATGAAAACTATTCTTGACTTCTTTCCCAACAAGTCCTTGTATGATACTGTACAAAGAAGAAAAGTTGTAGAAGTGCATAACAAATGAAAAATATTTAAGCCACACAAAAGTCACTGACGGGTAATATCTACTCATCCCACTATTTGTGCAAAGTATCTTTTATATATGACTGAAAAAAAAAGAATAAAGGGCACTACATCAGCTTGTGGGCTGCTCGTGGATCAAAAGCGTTACCTTCAGCACAGGGTGAAAATAGAAAACAGACACAACTGTGAGGTTTTTCATGTGAAAAAGTCGGAGACGAGCTTGCGTCAGGAAGAACTGGACAGAATTTCACTGAAATGGAAAATAAGTAGGTGAGTAAGTAGGTGCATGTGACACAAAAGATAGGAAACCTGGGTCTAATAAAAGTTTCTGGTAATACAGATGGCCTGATTTTCTTCCCCTCTCATGACACGTTACCAACATTTAAATTCTCTGATTTCAATTATTAAACTATTTATATTGCTGTAATACCAAGAGTCCCTGTAGAGAAGAGGCCTCGTTATTAATGTAATGCAAACAACTCTGATAGGTCCAGTTTCAAAGAAATCCTAATGAAAATGGGTAAAGGAGATGAAGAGTGGTGGAGAGGAAATACCAGCACGTCTGTGCGCATGAGGAACTGCAGCACTGGGAGCTCCTGGGGTGTGATCAAGGTGGAAACCCTTTATTAGAGCAGATCTCCAGTCCCATCCCATTGTGCTCCTCTCCTGGTGCTCCTCAGATGCTCTTTGGGAGGGCTGTGCTTATGCTTGGAGGTGGGTGGCCCAAAACCACCACGGGAGAACTGGGACTGTGTTTTGTTCACTCATCAAGCAAGACTGGGCGAAGTGCCCTTAACTGGGATGAGTTCTTTGGTGTTTCTGACTTTGACCTGAGGGCCGTAGGTGCCGAATGCTCTTTGAGGTTGCCAGCAGCCATCCCACCTGTGTAGCTACTCAAGCCCATGCTGCTGCTCAGACTCGGGGCTGCACATCTGTTTGTCCCATTTTTTCAGTTTCCCGCACGCTTCAATTCCAGTTTCTATGCCTACATTTTTTTTGCCCTGACTCTCTTCTTATGTTTTTTGTGTTTTGGGTTTTTTTCTCCTGACTTGGACTCTTCCTCTACCTGTATCTTTTCCATCCGCTCTCCTGTTGTTTGGTTGGGCCCAGTGGCCCTTTAGATGCTGTCATCTTTCCCACCTCAGATGGCTCTGTGTAGGTCGCTCTTTGTTGACTGTACTTTCTGCAATGTGTTCTTTGAGCTTTGCAGTCAGGCTGCAGAATCCTGTTTAAATGATCCACCTTCCCCCTACTTTTCTATTTAAAGACTCATCTAGAGCCTACCTATCAGCTATACAGGTTTATTGTGTAGTCTTTCAAAAATATACATAGTATGTAATATAATGACCTTAAATCAGAAAAAACCCGTTGTTATTTGATCTACGAAAGAAGCTGTGATGTGCATGTGTCACACTGAGGGCACTTGGGAGTTAAACAAGTGCAGAGCATTAAGCATGTGGCCAAGTGCTCTTCGGGATGAGGCCCCATGGCTGGGCTGCAGCGCTTTCTCTGCCTTCTGCAGGAAGCTGTGATTTTTATCACACCCAATAATTTAAATAAAAACATTCAGATAAGCAGCAAAATACTTGGCTGAAGGAAGGCAACCAGACAGAAATTGATCTTGTGTTTTATAAATGCTGTGGCTTCAGAAGAGTTTGCCAGCCCTAAAGCTTGTCTGTTTTGTTTCCCCCAAATAAATTATCTTTTCCAATAAAGATATAACTGCTGCCTATAAACCTGTCTTGATGTCTGTCTCCAGACTATCAACGCTTCCGCACAATATGCATTTCAGTGTGCAGATAAATAAGCATGTGTGTAAGATTAAATTTGCTCATTGTAACCTTACTTTGCTATGTACCACGAGCATCACTTTGCCCTGATGGAATAGGAGTGGCAAAATCGAACCACGCTTTGTGTAGATACCATTCCCTTTTCCCATGATATTTTTATAGTGGTTGCACTTTCTGGACCACGCCATGTAATGTGGAAATAACACATCTGTGCATAAAGGCTGATCCCTCCCCCTTTCCTTTTTCCTCAGTTTTGGGTAATGTGGTGGTGCTAATGCTTTCAGAATTAATAAGAAAGGCAACTTGCACGTGTAGGAGTACCGGAAAGGCTGTGACTCGGTGGTGTAAGACTGTGTGGAAGCAATGTGGACAATGTATCTGTGCAAGGAAAAGTATGCTTGTAGGGTTTCTTAAAATTTGGATTTCATGAAACCTTCAGAGTGCAAATCCTACAAAATAGTGGAAGGGCCCGAGCCATTTAATTCATATAGATGAAACTGCTCTAGTGAGCCAAGGAACAAAATCAGGGCTAGAGCCAAACTTTTCTCATTTCTCTGAGATATGCTTCATAAATTTCTGTGCTGTGCAGGGAGCTTCATGCCTGATAATCAGAATAAAGAGCTGTGAGGTTCAGTCAGGACCCTCCTAGGCAGATGACATGGTACCTCGTATGGTTCCACGGGGGTGAAACCAATCGTGTGCAGGGTTTGGAGCATCCCTTCCGAGGGCTGATGCTCCCAGACCCCTGTCACCTGGGCTTGGGCTGCACTGAGAGTGGGGTGAGAACCCTTTCTCTACAGAAACACCTGCATAACAAGCAACTTTCCTCTCCCTAATATACTTTATCTTTTTATATTGGTCTTTTTGTTGATGTTTTAGAGTAAGTGTCATATTTTTAAAATACTGAGCTTGTCTTCCTCTGACTTCAGCTTAACACTAATGGCTGTGTAGATGTTTTTCAGATAATTCTAACAGTGACTAAATTGGGGTTCTTCTGCGTAAAATATAGCTCCTCATCCTTGCTGAGTGCTGGTGACCAGAAAGGGCAGGGCAGGCTGGTGGGATGGCAGCACTGAGTGCTGGGCTGCGTGGGCAGCTCTGACCCTCCAGCTCTCCTCCCACTCCCATAAAATGATTCAGCCCTGAGCCACGTTTGAGCTGCTCAAACGCTGCCCCACCGCCTTCCCTTTGCCCCTCCTAGCACAAAGGCAATGGGGGGAAGGAGGGAGATGGGTAACACTGGCCTTTGCTCATCTTAATGGAGGATGGACACATTTCTAGAGCACCTGCACAGACTCCGCTCATCCTTGTGGGGTCTAAGTGCCCCAGAGGGCTCAGTGTGTTGGGGGGTGAAAAGTGTGGCAAACCCCAGTGGTGTTTTGGCTGTCCCATGGCCCCTGGAAGCCATCCCTGTCTTCTCTTTTAAGATTTCTTCTCCATACCATTTCCAGCTCTGGTACTGTTTTTCAGGACTCTGCTTTGACAGGCACAAGACCATTAGGATGTTTAGTGAGAGGAAAAACACTCGGTAAATGTTGCATGCAAAAAGCTTTGTGACATTGCGGTATGAATTGAAGTCATCTGCCTGTGTTGAGTAGAGCATTATTGCAGGGAGAGTTTATATTCTCTTCCAGCCTTTTTTTTCCCCCACTAATGGGAAAATAGGCATCCTGGATGTTCCGGGGTTCTCACTACTTCTCAACCTCCTTGTGTGTTCATACAGAAATGCTGAGGCTGCCCAGTAAATAGTCAGTGTTTTGTTGTACACAGTTGAGACTCAATCATACAATCCTCAAGGTTGGAAGAGACCTTCAAGATCATCCAGACCACTTGTTAGAACAGAGTTAAAACAACTGCTTGTTTCCACGTTTAGTGGAGTGAGTGGTGCATTAAGAAGTGTTTGGGGGATAATGAACCACCGATGATTAAACCTGGTAAATCTGCTGTGTACAATGAACCTGGAGCTTTCAGGAAGCCCAGCCTGGGTTGTTACATCTAGGCTGTGACTCCAGCTCACCAAGTGTGACCCCACGGCAGAATTGGGAAGAATGTGATGGAAAATCTGCAGTCACTGCCTGCCCTGAGGGAGCCTGTGTTGGACAACCACAGGGTTTGTTCACCCCAGGGCAGGGAGGGCTCCAGTCACACCCCCAGGGACACTGTCCCCCCTCCTGCCACCACTGATGTGAATCTGATCCAGTGCGGCTGTGTCTGGGAAGAGGGATGGAGGGAAGAGGGATTGGGGAGAGGAATGATCAAGGCTAATTTCTTACTTTAATTACAGAAAAATATTCCTGATAAAATCTCTTCAAAATCTTTGCAGCTTGCTTACCCTTGCAATGATGGCACTGAAAAGCCAGCCACCTACTGCATTCCCCCCTGCTATCTTCTGCAATGGAAAACAATCCAAACTCTAGTAGGATTATTTGTGTAACACTTTAAATAGTGGTGCCAATACCTCTCCAAATATTTTTATTGAAGTCTTGCATCCCAACTCCTTATCTTTGTGTCCTGGTATCTCTACTCCTTATGTGCAGTCTGTCTTGTGCTTCTACAGAACTGCCTCATCTAATCAATTAAACGGTGGCAATCGCCTTGACACTTCTCTCTTAGAACCCCAGCTCTTGTAGAAATTTGTGTAGCTTTCAACACGGGCAGTAGGAGCCCACAATATTTTAATATTTAATTCTTTTCCTGAATTATCTCCTTTTGAAATGTGCTGCCAGGTCTCCCAAATAACAGGGCTCATGTTGTCAGATGCCGTTCCCAACTAACGTGAAGTGCTTCTCCCTGTCCCTAGGTGAGAATGTGGACAGCAAATTGGAGTCCTCAAGACAGCAGATGCCAAAGGACCAGTCAAAAGGTTATGAGATAACAGTTCCCTTACTTTTGAATGGAGAACAGTGGAGACCAGTAAATGGCATTTATTCAAAGGTTAGTCTTCATTTTGTCTATTATTTTATTGTCAAGTGTGTAACAATTGGAAGGCTTTGGGGGAAATTACATGCACTTTTTTCATCACATCTGTTATGTGTATTTTTTATAGTTTTTTAGAAAGTCTACTGTCTAAAATTACTTACCTGATTCATGCAAATGGATAAGGCCTTTGGTTTAAACTAATGCTTTTTAATTGTAAAGTGGCATTCTTATTTCTGATGGAAGAAATGGAAGCTTAAAGTGAAATACTTCGGGGTTTTTTAAGAGGTCAACATACATTGCTTGAGATTATATCATACAACAGCAAAACCAGCCCCAAAACCAAGGGAGGGGCAAGACTCCTTGGTCTCCTGCTTGAAATATGAAGACAGGTCCTTCTTCCTTATTACCTCCAAAAATGTCATGGAAATATCTTACCCAGCCTTTTTAACTGAGGTCCAGTTTTGTGACAGCTGACTTCACATATTTTTTTTTTCAACGATGAGAAGGAGGAGAATAATGTAAAATTTTTAAGCACTTTAAAAAAAAAAGAAAAAACCTCACACAAACTGTGCTAACAGCCCATTACAGTTTTCTTTACTGCATTAGGAAAGTCTTTTGTGGAGAAACCCTACTTGACTACTACTACTGTTTGCAGGACACACTTTTGAATCATGCTGCTGATGGACAGAAGCTGATGTGAAAAGAGATTTCAAAACAAGGGATGTGGCTTTCGAAAATATCTTGCCAGAATTAAAATTTTGCTTCCTTTTTCCCTTCCTAAAAGGGAAAGAAGGACCAGTCCTAGTTTTGAATATCTGCAGTTATGAAAGGGATATCATTGTGGGTGTAGAATAGCTTATCTTAGAGAGATAACACAGATGGCTTGGTCCTAGATGTATGTGCAACTCTATTTTTAGATCATTTAATTAGAAACAGGCATTCTCCATATAGAGTCCTTTTAGCTGCTCACTGTAGCTTTCTGAAAGAATTACAACAGTGTATCTTTATGTGAGTAATGATAATGTGATTTATATCATTAATTTGTTTCTCAGAATTGCTTTCAGTTTAAGATGAACATTAGAAAAGATTTGTGGTTTGGTAGATCCACGTGCTGTATCAGCACTTTTTGCTTTGAATACTTCTTTTCCATGGAAACTGTTGTAAATTAAGTACACAAAAGTGCAGATCAGACTGTGAGAAGAACAACAGCATTAAACTGGTAGAAAAGAAGAGTAATGAATAGCTTGTCACATAAATATTGATCAAAAGCACAGAAGTTAAATACTTGATGGTTAAATAGGACCTATTGTTCTTCAATGTGTTTCAAAGTGCTCCTCCTTTTAATTTTAATTTTGTATAAAGTAAAAAAAGGATGAAGTATTATGTACTTGTAACCAGGGGAATGGTATTGCAATAGAATATATAGTAAAATAAATAATGTAGTGGTTATAAAAATGCCAAAGTATTAAAGTTATCTGTGTATAGATAATTGCCTCGCAGTGATAGCCCCATTCTCCAATCCTTTGATCATAAATACTTCTGCCTAACAATTAGTTCCTGAGAAACCACGCTAAGTCATTTAGTGCAGCGTACTCTCTCTTTCCCATCTTGAAGATAAAACTGTCCTTTTATTTACCCCAGGAGTCACTGCAACTGTCTGTTGGAATATCTCATTCAGAATCTGTCAGAAATAATAATAAGCTAATGACTTTCTAGTTGAGGGCCATCACAGGCACACAGACCTGCTCACCAACAGCAATAAACTTACATTTACTGAGAAGAAAAAAATAAATACATTACTTAGCTATAACCTGGTTTTACTCCAACACAGTCAGGGTGTATTTTTTCAAGGACATCTAATGATTTAGCTACTTCCTAGGAATGACAGTTCAAATTAACGGTAGGAAAAATCCAATTTTAAAGTCAGACATGTAATCAAATGATATTTAAAGAATTTGGGTTTCCCTAAGTATAATAGCAGTGTTTTGTTTCTGGAGAGAACCTATCATTTACTGGGCATGTCGATTCTCTCCTCACTCATCCCACCCCAAATCAAAGCTAAAAGAGACCAAGACCAGGATCTCATTGTGGCAATATTATTTCAGAAGTGCTTCTTGTTTAAAAAGATGCACATGCTCATGCAAACATTATCTATTTTACTATGTAATAATAAAATATATATACTTAAGAGACATTACTATGGCAATACACCTTTTTGGAACTGTACAGTGCTGTTCGTCTAGTTAGTGGTTAACATTTCTCCTGGCACCTTTTGTTGAATTCTGAGAATTTATATCATTTTCAGCTGGAATATTTCAATGGTGCCCAGTGAAATTCTTTTATTGACTGGATATAGTATTCAGTTGCTAATCCTGAACACGCTGCTAAAATTAGTGGCTACTATTTTGAGTATCCAGTTGTTGCTAGTCAGGACTACTGATGAGTAACTGTGTCTGTGGGCGGAATCAGGACCCTGAAGTGTTGTGCAATGTTGCTCTGTGCTTTCAAACAATAGCTGCCCAGATTTGGTGCAGATGTGATTTCCGTCTTCGCTGAAATTCTGTGCACATTATAGAATGTGTTGATAGGTCATTATACATTATCGCTCCACTTCTCCTTCCACTTCTCTTTTGCATTTGTTCCTTGCTTTGCATTCCGTGTTGATTTTTATATTGTTTTTCCCCCCAGTGTTTGATTTAAACCCAAAAAGGTTGGGTTCTATTTTTCTTTAGTTTTTCTAAGGTTTGAACAAAATTGTTTCATTTTTATATTCTTCAAGTGCAGGAAAAAGACTCTTTTCCCTGCATGTTTCCAGCTGAATATTTTTTCTTCGAACTTGGCTTGAGACTTCCAAATCAAGCCAAGTTTGATGAGAGTTGGGTAAGGGATGTTTTAGTACACAGAACACTTTAGGGAAGATTTTTAGAAGACCATCTGTTTGGCTTCAGCTTTTATCCTCACACCCTGTTAGGGACACACCAGTTAACGTGTGCCAGATCCCAGCATCACAGGAGCTGTAGGTCAAGTAGTACTGGTGGTGTTAGACCGAAGCCCGGAGCATGTGCCTTCTCTTGGAGAGCTGAGCTTTAGGTAGGAGGCATTTCACATCGGCATTAAGGGTTTCTTGGCTCCATTTCAGTCCTTAAAAGGTCGTAACTGTGGGGAAATGCTGCCTGCCAGAGACCATTCAGGGCAGGCATGGAATAGCTGTCGTGCTGGGGGACCCCAGTGTGGCATTGCCCTGGGCTGACATTCATTATCCCAGAGTGACACGCTCATTAATGAAGTTGGCTTCATACCCAGGGCTTAGTCCAGATCTTAAAATTAATTAAGTTTCTGGGAAATTGAAAGCATTTTGTGCATATGTGAATCAACCAATTATGCAAGTGAGCGTAGAGTCCTCGGGTTGTGGTATCTGTCACTCAGGTGTGAATCAGGTGTGCCACTCACTTCCCTAGCACTGGCTGTGCAGGATCTGTAATGCCATTGCTGGTCACCTGCAAGAGGGATCACTTGAGGCTGATCAAGCACTTTGAAAGATTTCATACCTCTCCCATGAAGAAAGGCTCAGAGAGTTGGGGTTGTTCAGCCTGGAGAAGAGAAGAATCTGGGGAGACCTTAGAGCACCTTCCAGTGCCTGAAAGAAAGCTGGAGAGGGACTTTTGACAATGGCATGGTGTGATAGGGTGAGGGGGAACAGTTTCAAGCTGAAAGAGAGGAGACTGAGACTGGATGTGAGGATGAAATTCTTTGGTTTGAGGGTGGTGAGAGCCTGNTGGGGTGGTGGGGGGTGGCCCTGCCCATGGCAGGGGGTTGGAACTGGATGATCTTTAAGGTCCCTTCCAACCCAAACCAGTCTGGGGTTCTGTGATAATCCTCTGAGTTTTCTAGAAGCTTATGGTCAAGTTAGGTGCCACTTACTGGGTGATGCTTTGCATCTTTTGATGCTTATGCACATTTGTAACTCTAATCCTTGTATCCTAGTGCAATATTAAACTGCCCCATACAGACATTTATGCTCCAGTCAGGCTGTGACTGCCATTTGTAAAGACAAATCTGAATGTAACTGAAACTGGGCATGTACTGAAGGACCTGTAGCCACGCATCTTGGAGCTGAGCATGGTTTCTGAAGAGCCACATGAGAAGCTGCAAAGCCCTGAGATGCTTTAGTTTGCTTTGAGTTTGCAAGTTGCCAGTCCAGGTTGCTGCCAAATGATGCAGAGAGTTTGGGTTTTAACACGGAATTTGGGCAGTTGTATAGAGGACAATGAGCAAATTTTGCTGTATAACTTCATAAAAATAATTAACTGTGAGAAATTAGATGCACACAATATACCTGTCAATGGATTAGGCCTTTAATCCACTTTAATCCAGGTGAGTCTCACCTGGCGCTTTTAAATTACTGCCACTGACCTCAATATATAAAAAGTACATCGGAAAAGCATCTTCTCCCCCAGCTTGCAGAGAGTCAGCCCACTTGTTCTGTGGTGGATGCTGGATGGCTTTCTGCAAACCAGGAGTTTTGGATCTGTTGCTGTTGGGGTCAGAGACAAGCAAGGGAAAAGAAAGATTCCCATGGTGAGCAGACTGGGGGGGAAGACATGAAGAGGGCTCCCTGATAAAGAGCAGTGGTGA
The DNA here is from genome assembly GCA_013398125.1 of Aegotheles bennettii. Lineage (NCBI taxonomy): Eukaryota > Metazoa > Chordata > Aves > Caprimulgiformes > Aegothelidae > Aegotheles > Aegotheles bennettii. The sequence continues at coordinate 511,567 of VZRW01001813.1, read as the reverse complement.
CTTCAACACCGATGACTTAAATCCCAATAAATCAGAAATTTGTTTCCTCTTGGGGGCAGGGGGATGGATTCGGAGAACATTAAAACTGCTTCACCAAGTTTAAGCTTTCAAGGACAGATTCTGAGCTAGTGTGAATCAGTCTCCTTCCTTTGGCTGGGCTGGTATGAATCAGGCTTGGGAACTGGAATCTTAAAGAAGTGTTTTCAAAAAAGGAGAAAAGAAAGATGAGAAGGCAGATTTCCTTTTCCTGTAGAAACACTCTTTTTTGTTATTATTAGTTTCTCGGTGTGAGGTTATACTTTGAATATAAACCCTAGCAGTGAAATGCAAAGATAAGGATGAAGGCCAGCTATAAATATATACTTAGACCATATTTCTTCTGGTTTTTAAGTGTACGCTTGTCACGGCTCAAATGATTCTGGATGTAAGGTTCTTCTGCAGAAGAATGCTTAGTATGCATTGCATCTCATTGAGCTTCCAAAGAAGCAGCTTTTGCATTTCTGCCTGCCTCATTCATGAAGTCTGGTGTTATGGATTGCGCTCATAAACAAACAGCAGAATCTTGGTTATCTCTATGTCATTCTGGGCACTCGAACCTCAGTGTGAAATTCTCCACTGTATGTAAAAGGAAAGCATCATGTGCTCTGCCAGTTGTTAGTTGTCTTTATGATTCTCCAGATTTATCAAAGCTATCGGGTATTGCACTGGTTCTTTTCACCTTTTTGCATTTTTTTTTTCATGCCTTCACTGTAAAGCCCTAAATCCACACCTACTGAAAGTAGGATTTTTGCCACTGAAACAAAAAAATCATTGGAAGGAACAAGAAATAACTTCAGATTTGTTAAAAAGTCAAAGCAATAATGCTGCAAGTTCAAGAACATATTCGAAACTGCCGGGCAGGGATGAGCCTTGGTCCCACCTGTATGCTCTTGCATTACTGCATTTCTCTTGCAAACTGGCAGAATAGGCACAGTCTATCATAGTCCAGTCTGTCATCTGGAGTTATGGTGTGCACACCAGCTTCAGCAGTGTTATGAAGTTATTGGTGCACCTCTTGGTGCTCTTGCATGACTCTAATATGGGGTTTGATGCATGGAGTACAGCTGAGAGGCCTGCTATGTCAGATCATTAATTTACTGCTCAGGGTTTTCAAGAGCAAACCCATTCAAGTTTATTTCATAACTGGCATAGCCTTCGTGCAAGTGATAATTGTTTATATTCCCTTCAACAGAGCCTCCTGCTGTTCTCTTTCATTTGAAATAATTACCAAAGTTTAGAGTTCCAGACAATTGCATTAAGGGGAATCATACAGTGCTGCTTGAACAAGTCTTTGAAGACTGGGAGGACAGCTTTCATAGCTCTTTTACATAGTTGTTTTACATATCTTAAGAGAGAGAGAGGCATAAACAGAATTTATAGTCCTCTCCATATTTTTATGAGTATCGAGTATGAGAGGCAGAGCTGTGCATGCTGCTAGGGCTGTGTCATCAGCTGGGAATGCAGCTTGGCATGGGCAGCCTCAGCCGTGTGAGAAACTGCACTAATCCTCGATAAAATTCGCTGGGATATCTGCTCCTTGAGCCTTTAATTAGTAACCTGGTAGTCATTAATTTTAATAAGCCTAGTAAACAATCTGTTATTTCTTTTATTTTATATTATACCCTTACCCCTGCCTTGTAGGGCCACTGTAAGGGCTAATTAGTTCAAATATGCTTTATTATTTAGTAACTCTTCTGCATTTGTTTAATTCAGAAATAACATAATTTCTGCATGGAAGCTATCAGGAAAGGGCGTGTGTTACCTCTTCTGGTTCTCTGCTGAATGTCTGTGACTATGCCAGTAGGGCTGGATTGCTTCACTGGGTGAGCAAAAGCAGCTTAAAGCCATCCCTCTCACTTTATCCTGTGCAAGAGGAGGTCTCCTGGAGGAAAACATGTTCCCTTCTTGTCAGCCAGCCCTGAACCTGTGTTTAACCAATCAATCAACCTGATTATTTCATTTATTAAATTTTTTGGAAATGTCTGTAGCTGTATCCTGGTTCTGGGGACTTGCTGGATCTTACGGAGCAGCTACAGGCTGGAGAAATTCCTGGAGCTGGGACCACCAATAAAACCTTTGCGTTGGTGATTGAGTAGGGGAAATTCTTTTCTCTGTCTGCACTGAATCAGTGCCCTGGATTCAGGTAGATATATACTACTATTCATTTCCTGCCTGAAACGCTTGGGCATACTGGGAAGTGTTAAGCAGTTGGGATTCATCCCAGAAAATGGTCCATTTCATTTTTAGCTTAAGCGATGCAGCGTGTGAAGTTTGTAAAGTTCTGTGCGATGGTTTATGCACGATATAAATAGCAGATATTATTGAGAGAGATTGCTATTTCAATAAGCAGAAAATGTAGAGTTTTATAGTAACCATCCACCAGACGCCTCCTCCCTCCACCCCATCCCACCTCCCCCTCCCCTTAGCATCTTGGAGCCCTCGATAGGGTGAAAGTCCCTTTCATGAGCTTGCACCACGCTGTGCTGTTGGGAGGAATTTTGTCATACTTGGCCAGTAAAGATCACCAGTGATATAATAGTCTTGGGCTAGCTCTGTCTCCCCATACCACCCCCTGCCAGCAATTCTGCATGATGGGACTCTGCAGAAGGGCTTTGTTGGGTTTGCTGCCTGTGCCCCACCAGCTATGAGGTAGTGTCTCAGATTTAAGCTGGAGGAATCCATTCACATGTTCCTCTGTAAGGTGATGGGGCTGAAGTGATGTCTTTTAGCATGAATTTTCAGATTGGTATTTAGAAAAAAACACCAAACAAACAGATTATACTTTCCATAATAAAATGGAAAATACATATATATATAAATAGAATATACATATATATTAATGATGTGGTTAATGCTAGCAACCCTTGAACGTGGCATTAAAATCTGAAACTAAGTTCTTGCAATTATGCTGCATTATGCTGCGTTTGTAAAGTGCTTGTACTGAGGCATTTTCATATTGAATTAATTTAGCTTATACTTGGCTATTTCATGTCTCTTGCAACAGATCTTGCGAGCGTAAGGTATGAATTTCAGTGTTGGATTAAAATAATACTTTGCTTTCCAGTTATGAACATGTGATCGTTTTTTTTACAGGCAAAAGGAGAATCTCCCCTGTTCTTAATTTTTACTGTGATTGCCTCGAGCCACAGTGAACACAGCACAATTCCTAGAGCAGGTTCTCTCCCACCATGTGCTCTTGATATGTGGAGTGTTCAGCTCCTGCAAGGAGTTATCTGAGGGCTTGTAGGTAGCATCAGAAGAACTTGTGGCCTTTCCAAGGACTAAAGTCTTCTCAGCAGGGGAAGACCATGAAAATTAAGAGCTGCTGACATGCAGTGATGAAGACCCTTATCTCAGAAGGACATAGTAAATTGACTTGTGCTCAGTGTATGTTTTAGGGATGAAGAGGTAAATTCAGCTGGTCGATCCATTGAGTCCTGTTGTTAACAAACCTGGTGCCTTTGTTATTCAATTATAATTCTATTTCAATGTAATTTACTCAAACCCCAATGGATTTACCTCTTCTGTAGGAATGTTTCCCATTTCTCAGAGTTGTAATGAGAAATCATAGAGGTTATATGCAATTTAAAGCTTGACAAGAAAAAAATAATTAGGATTGATAATAAGCCTTTTTTAAATGCAGTAGTAGTATCTTGATAATAGAGATTTCAAAGTGTTGCTATCTTTCTAGAAATCAAATGACTGCCAAAAATCTGGTAATTTATTTGAACAGATTGTGCAGATGAGGTAAAAATTATCTGTGCCATTTTGATATCGTAGCAGAAAAGTTGGTGTTCCATTTCTATCTTGAGGAAATCGTGTGTCCCTTTTGTGCACTGTCTTTCCCCAAGGACACAGTTTTAAGGTACAGTTGAGCTTTTGAAACTTAATTTAACAAAACTATTGCAATTTATGGCATTGCAGACACAGTAGAGTGGTGCAGCTTAGTGAGACTGGAGATGAAATGCATTTGGTGATGATAATTTGTGGGATGCATTTCCATGTGTGTGTGGTGGGGGTGCTGCCAGAGGCTGCAGGCATTGGACTGGACTTGATCCCACCCCTGTCCTGCAAGGAGGTGCTTGTGATATCTCTGGTTGGTATAACAATAAATCTGCTAGTGATACTGGTTGCACTGAAGTATGTGTTTGCTCACCCTGGTGCAGCAGTTAGACACACGTGGTCGCTTTGACAGGGCCACTGAACCCATGGAGGGGTCTTGTCACCTCTCATTGCACCTCAGGACCCAGAATGCATTAAGCCCCATTGAGATCTCCAGTTCTGACTTTGTCATTGCCTTTTCATCCTCTGCCCCAAGTCCCAGGATGCTCATATGTTGTTTCCTCTGAAGTTTGAATCACTCTCAGGAAATGAAGTACTCTTAGGTCCTGCCCTCATTCCTTTGCCCTTACTGTGTCTCCTTCTACTGAATGAACTTGTTCCCCCTTCCTCTTCTGGCCATCTCCCTCCATGAGGAGCTACTGGGTGGTTTCCTGGCAGGGCTCATCTCCTTATATCACATCCTTTGTGGAGTGCTTCAGCAGTCTTGCACAAAAATGGTCTTTTTGGGGTGAATCTGCCAGACCCTTCCAAGCCAGTCGTCACTGTTTGGAGTGATTTGCCTCCTCCTGAGGTGGCAGCATTTTATGTTGTGTGTCTAAGGTGAAGCCTAGAGATAATTTTAACATTCAGGAGAATTGTATTTGTTACCTGAGACCACTTAAACGGGCACAGGACCAAACGTTTTCAGTCAAGACTGCTGATAAACTAGGAGAGGGTTTGACCTTCATCGAGTTGCTGTTTTCCGGCACACTTCAGTTGTGTGAGTGTTGGAGACAGCAGGCTCCTTCAGGCAGCAATCTTGGATGAAATCCTACACGGGTGTCTCTCGGATGACATTATTTACTTTAGCTTCACCCATTCCATCATCTTTCCCTACATGTTTTCATCTTAAAGGACGTCTTGTCCTGAGAAAGAAACGCTGCTGGAGGAGGTCTGCTTCAGCTCCTGGCAGCTACAAGGAGACACGAGCTCCTAGATGTGTTAATCTAAACAGCCATAGTATCCCTGCCCCACAAAGGACCGTTTCCTTGGCAGATTCTGAATCTGCCTTTTTCAAAGGAGAGGGGAGTTCCTGGAAAGGAATCTGCTGGGGGAAAAGCCAGTAAGAGGAACTGTGTAGTTCTGTCCTCAGAGCAACTTCTAGCATATTCCTGCTTTGACATTGCACACTCCCTTCTGCCTACACTGGCATGGCCAGGGTGCTTTTTCAGCAGCAGAAGGGAAAGTGGGATCCCTAAATCAAGTATCTCCAACAGAAACTGCCTTTCTCTTGGTTTCAACAGACAGAAACATTGTTTAAACCAGACTTTTTTTGGCATTTACTGGCATTACTAAGAAAGAGTTGGCCAGGAAAGCTGGCAGAAGGAGATGAGTTGGATAAGCTTTAAAGATTTTTTTTTTTCCTATAAAATGAATATCCAGAAGCTGTGTAGATGTATTTTTTCAGTTTAAAAAGTGTATAGAAAGACAACATGTACACATTTTTGACTGAAATAGCATCTAAGCTGGCCGTGCCCTCCAAATTCTTTTCTCTCAATTAAAAAGATAGGGAGAAAAAAAAAAAAAAAAAAGAAA
>VZRW01001813.1:492876-505870 GCA_013398125.1 Aegotheles bennettii | reverse complement strand
AGAAAAGACAAAATAAAACAACACCTCAGGAAATCCCTAGAATGTTTATTCGGGAACAGACCGGCCTGTTACAGTCATTAGCTTGCAAAGGTATTTCTGTTATAGTCGGAGGGCAAAGTGAATTTTAACCTTTTATTGCCAAGAGATGTCATGTTTGTTAGTGAATTAGCTATTGAGATATATATTGAGGTGTGCAAATCACTGTGAACAAGTGAGTGTAAAAAACAAAACCAAACCCCAAAAGTACCCAGAAGAGAGAAATTAAAATCAATTTAAATATGCATAATTAAACATAAAGTACTGCATTTCATACTTTACTGAGTTTCTATGTATTACTTTAGCATTTCTGGTTGTAAAAGGCTTCAATTGCAACAATGAGTTATTCAAAATATTGACTTCATTTTTTCAGTGTATATTTAGTGCAGAATTGCTTCCTGTTATGGTATGTTGACTATAAAGGAAAAAAGGGACTGGGGCTGGCCTGGTCTAAACTGTGATCTGTGGGAGCCCTCCAGACCAAAGTGGTTGTTTCCCAGGATCCCCATAGGAGGGAGAGAGGAAAGGAAACCTCTGCTCTACAGAGACCAAGCTTCCAGAGCCTGGGAACACTGCGACTTGCAGAGGACAAATTTAAGATATGGATGGAAACAGTTGGGGTGTTTTTTTAAGATAGAAACCTAAATTGTTTGCTTTGTACAGGCAAACATCTCCCCTTTTATTGGCTTGCTCTTTTCCATTGATAAAATGGGAATAAAATTTAATCCAAGCCATTGGACAGCACTTTGATCTTTGGTAATGGTCCTTTTCAGATTAAAAGTGTTATTTATATTCGTACTCTTGCTGTACAACTTTTAGGGAGCAAGGAGTTGCTGTTCTGGGGGAAAGAGGGATGTCTTGCACGTGTGGAGAAGTCACACATATGTTGTCAGAACAAGGGAACAAATATTTTCAAGATTTTAGTTCTCAAAGAGCTAAAGAGGAGTGTTTGCAATGCTGTGTACAAGGATTTTCAGTGTTACAACCTTGGAGGCAGTTTAAGAGCAGCCTGTAAGTACTATGAGGAACATTAATGGAGATTTTGATAGTGTATGATGAACCATATAAATCAGTCCAAGTTTAGCATGATCACCTTTCTTTGAGGGAGATTAACATCAATGTGGAAACAGTTTATTTTAAGGCACATTTTGAGAAATAACATTTTAGTGTATTATGTATTTTTCTTTCATGCATACATTTTAAGTGCTGCTGAATATGCAATTTAATCATTGGGCATCAATTTCTTTTTAAAATTGAATTTATTAGTTTTAACACACTTCCATGCACCTTTCATTAACTCATGTAAAAATAAATCTCTACATGTAGAATTGAAATTAGCTCTGATTTCAGCCTTCACAGAATTAGTATTTAGCAATTTCTCCAAATCTGTGTGTTTGAGATGGTGAGAATGACAGCTAGACTTGAGCCATTCCTTTAAATGAGATTCCTGAGGTCTCCCCACCACATTGCTGAATTTCCAGTAGATATATCTGTATCTATATTGATATAGTAGGTACGTTGATATCTACATTGCTATCTATAGCTGTATCATCTATATCCATCCTACATAAAACCACTCTGTTTCCAACCTTGTCTCAGTACTCAGCCCTTAAATCAAGGGTTGAAAATTTTTTGCAACAATATGTGAGGAAAAAATGGCTGAATAAGGTTACAGCAAGATTGTGCATTCAAATCAAATTATAAAATTAAGTAGTTGAGAGGGAAGATACATACGAGTGAGTGAAATTCATTTCTGCTTTGCTAGGACATGGTGTTTAGAGGCAGAGAGCTTCTCAGTGTGTCCTTGTAACATACTTGCTAACATCGTGGACTTCATATATCTAGGTAGAGTTGGTCTAATTTTAGGGCTAGGCAGTGAAGAAAAAAAAAGGAGCATACTGTAAAAGAAATAAAACCAGTATTCAGTCATTGAAAGGGTGTAAATTATCTGTGTCATCATTAAAGAGCTGAAAAATGGCAACAGGATCAGCTGCTACAGACATTTTGGCTGATGTATATGAAATGCCTGTACCCTGCTCTGGCAGGGGCGTTGGACTGGATGATCCTTCGAGGTCCCTTCCAACCCTAGAATTCTGTGATTCTGTGAAATAAGTGTCTTGTGGGGCTCCCTTGCTATTGTGTGCTAGAGCTGAACAATTTTTCCTATAATTCTAATAATTTGGTGCAGGTAACAGAGATTGGGTTTTATTATTTTTTTTTCACAAAAATGTAAAAAAATTCTTCATAGCCTTCATTACTAAACAATTTAGACCAAGTGCAGTCTCTGTTTGAAGTCCTCAAAGGCAACGTTGGTTTGTTTTTCCAGCAAAATCTGTTTCTTTCTCAGTGAAAGACAAATCAATATATCACTGCTAAAACACAAAGCCTTGTCTCACCAAGGCATATAACTGAAGCAGAATGGGAATTCTTAAGTTAGCCACCACAATCAAGCCAAATGATTTGGAAATACCGTGATACGCTTTGCTTTTTCAGCAGCCACAGGGCCACCTTACATTTTTACATCCCATATTTTTATATTATAGGCGTATGTTTTCTTGGCATAGCAGTGAGAATTTCAACAGTTCCTCAAGAGCGATAGTGAAATTACTTTCATGAGCTGTTCTTTTGGAGTGCTGTCTGGCACCTGACAGTCTACAGTGAGCTAGTGAGAAATTTATTCAGCATAAAATAAACTCATGCGACTTAGTTTATTGCTGTCTTTACCTATGCCACAAAATCATTCCTCTGCATCTCTCGGAATGTGCAAATTTGTTTCTTCAATTTTAGGGAGCTCTATCTTGTCTGTTGATGCAATGTCACCGTCACAGCCTTGATATATGGAAAGGAAATAACTTGTCCCAAGTATTTAGCCTGAGGTACAGTTTGTGCGTGCAAGGTATTCTTATCTGTGAAGTTTGATTTGCCAACTCAAATTTGATTTGTTTTTTTATCAAATGTATCATGAAATTTGGGTTTCTTTAAAAACAGAGTCTTGCGTCAAAGCAAATAACTCTTGCCCGAGGGAATAAGGCAGCATCTCTCAGCTAAAGCAGTTGCTCGGGAGTCCCTCAGGAGCTGAGAACACATGCAGCATCTTTGTTCTTGCTACTTCTTTGTCTAAGTGTAACCAGTTTATTCAGTCCCCAGATGTTATTTTCTCATGCACCTCAATGAGTTGTCCATTTGGGCTCTTCTCTGAAACTCCTCAGCCTTCTGGTGAGCAAGACTTCTCCTTTAAGCCTTCTGATATGGCTCTAAAATGCTCTTTCCCTCACCATCTCAGGAAATCAGCGCAGTGGGGGGAGCCCCTGCAAGCCCTTCTCCATTTATATGTTGATGAGCCTGGATGAAAACATCCAAAAAGACTACCTATACTCTTAAACCTGCCAGTAGACTCTGGCTCGTTCCTGAGCTTCGAAGTCCTGCTCTAAACATCCTGTGTTCACTGACACTTGGTGATACAACAGAGTGGTACCCATCTCTGGCAGATACTCGTTATTTATAGAGACACTAATGAACCTTCCCAGAAGCCTTCCTCTTTGAGTTCTGCTCATTTATGTGTCTCAGGAGTACAAAAACCAGAAGTCTGGTGCAATATGTCATATTTTAACAGGCAAAGTTTTATACACTCGTTTTGTTGAATTTCACTTAAATATGCAATACGGTGCAGCATTAAGGCTTTTTTTTATTTTAAAGGGCTGAAAAAGGAGTAGTAATTCAGTATGTTAGGTGCATACCTCAATGAAAGGTTGTGTTGAATGGCTCAAGAGCAACAATGGGGTGCAAACCTGTTCATTAATAATGCAGTGGTTGGAATACACATGAGTGGAGGTGGGAAGCTGTGGATCAGACCACTGAGGCATTGAGTCTCACAGGAGACAGCAGCCCTGGAGATGGTGTGTGTTTCATCCCAGATGCTCTTTGAATAATCACTGGGAAGGAGAACAGCCATTAAAATAAGAGACATATAAATAATGAGAGAGTTCACCTGGGGAGGACACAGGAAGGATTGCAGGGAATGGTTGGAGGTCTCAAACCATGGCCTTTGGGAAGGACTGGAGAACTGGGACTGTCAGTTGAGAGGAAGAGGCAGGGGGAGATGTGATAAATCTCCCAGTATGTAAATAGCTGCAGGAAAGTAAGAGGGAGTCATTAGTTTCTGTGTCACTCTTAGATGCACTCCCTGTCTAGCAGGGACGAGAAGAATGGCCTTACAAGGCAGCAAGTAAGAGCTCAGTAATCAAGATAATGAGAAAAGGATGTATGTACGTGCATAGGGTGAGGAAGGAAAGCTTTGAAGTCTCTGAGTGCACTTGATTTTCAGAAAAGCCAGAGAAACAACTGCTAATGAGAGGGGAGGTATAGCTGATCCTGACATGGGGCAGGAACCTCTGAGGTCCCATAAGCCGTATTTTCTATGATTTGATGTAAAGTGTAGACCACTCTTTCTCCTTTATAAAAACCTGCTTTGACGACTTGTGTCATGACTACATTTTAAATAATACGATTTTAATTTTTCTGAGGTTTTAAATACCTAAAACTTCACAGGGAACACTTTCATTTCTCGCCTGGGATGAAGGCTTTATTGCCCCATAGTTTTTCTTTCTCTTCTAATTATTAGTCTTGCACAACTTAGAGCCAAACTCTAAATAATACATAGAAAACCTAAAACATTAACTATAATCCTGAGTCAACTGGGCGAAGAGAAAATGCCCTAGAAGAAGTTGAGCCTTTTGTTTGTCATTTAAATTATTAATTCAAGGGTGGACACTGAAATCAAGGATCAGGATGCCATGGAGGTTGGGATATTTATACCCTGAAAATGTTTGGTTTAGGGAGGAAATAGTTACAGCTCTGGAAAGACCTGTTATATATGTGTTGTGCTGCAGAGTTCCCATATAATCATGGGCAAATCAATTAGCTTCTATGCTATAAAATATTGTAAACAAAACTTGCATAGGGAGATTAATCTTTTAAACACTGAATGAAGTCCCTTTTGCATATCTTTCTGGATTTTATGGAAAACTTGTTACACAGCAATGATCAGGCTTCACCAGAGGCCCTTGGATGGCTTTCTGGGAGTACAATGCCATAAACAATATTGGGTGGTGGCAGCAGATTCCTATCTGTGTCATCTGTTACTCTGAGAAGCATCAAAGCTTCAGAAGCTTTTCAGGAAGGGGGAAGGGAGGAGAAGATTTAACTGCAGCACATCATAAAGAGCCCAAACCCTGAGATGACAATTTCAACTGTTTACAATAAGCATGAAATAATTCAAACCACATTCTGGGACGTCGGGGCTGTGAAGTCCTGGTGGATCACATGGACTGTGTTGCAGAGCTGTCTTACTTTTAATTAGCAATGAACAGAGACATGGTGATGGGGTTGGGTTTGTTGTGTTGGGATTTTTTTTCTGAAGGATCATCTGAATGAAAACATGTTCAGTCCAAAGCTGGTTGTGAGCCTTTTTATTTTCCTTTCAATATCTTTTCTGCAGTTTTGTGTCAGTAGCTGGGAAGGAAGTAGATGGGACACAGAGCGTGGTGTGATTGGAGCAGATAATGCTGTGCTTGGCCTATTGTTAGAAATTTTCAGGTGTTCAACAGATTTTTTCACTCCGTGCTCCTCAGTAATATATCTATCTCCTTTGTGGTTACCAACTCTTCCCAATGTTAAGCTGGAAAATGCGATTTTTCTGTTTTCATTTTATCTTTCCTCTTTTTTATTTTTTTTTTTTGTCCTACAAAGGATAGTTGGTTTGTAGTTCTAAGTCAAAAAGGAAGGCTCCTCTCTGTCTAAACGTGAGAATTTCCCCTCAGAAGACAATAAATCTCTAAAGCTGGTGGAAATTCAACCGCGTATGGCACACAATTCATCTAGCTCAAGTACCTAAATACTGTGTGTATCATAGCTCATCCCTGGGGAAACTGTTGTGTTTAAATTTCCATTGGGGTTTAATCCTGGGGGGAAAAAGCTCTCTGAAACTGAAACAAGAAACAGAGAATTTGAGACTATGGCCAACATTTAAATCAGTGTGTTTTCAGAGCTTTACTCGTGTTTGCAAAGGCAAAACCACATAAAATAGACATGTCTCAGACAATCTTTATTATTCCCTCTTACCTATGCTAATCCACTGGCTTGTGGTATGGGGGAAGGCACGCAAGATAGAGGAGAACTCATACAAATAATGGAGTGACAAGAAGAGGGGGAAACATTGTAAATAGGTGCTTGAAAGATGTATTAACATAAAGGCAACTGAAAGCTGCTCAGAAAGGTGGATAGGCGGTCTTGTCCCATGATGAGATGCTCTGGTAGCCTGGGTTTTGCACAGACAGATCTTGGAAAGAAGTTTGGTTACATAAAGTATGATTAAAATAGAGTTTGCAGCATATAACTCCACTTGCTCCTCATCTTTCCACTGCACAAACCGCTGCTTTCTTCCATAATTTCCAAGCTATTTTCCCACAGTCCCTCTGGGTGTTGGACTTCAGCATCCACTGGCTGAACTGAAAAATATCCTTGCTCGTTCTGTTTTGCTGCACCGGTCCGTGAGACTGAGGGTGGGTAATTGAAATGTTTTACAAGCCTTCTGCTGAATTTTCATTTTTCTGTTTGTTAACCCTGTGTTCAGCAAAGGAACAGGCATATTTTTGTTCATTTATGCTGTGTGGTAGAGCAGCAGAAGGTGACAGCGGACTTTCCTTTATACTTTTATCACATGTTGCAAATGCCTTTGAGATGTTTCTTTCTTTGTTATCTCAAAATACTGTGCTATATTGATTTTTGCTTTTTCTCTAAAGGGCTGAAAATTTCAACACTAGCCTTGGAGCCAACTGGAGTAATTGATTATCTGTTTTTACCTCCTCTTCAGTTATTTACCTCATGCCCTTCAATGGAGAAAGGGTGTGCTATTTCTAGATGATTTAGCGTAAAGCCGATCTTTGCTGAACTTTAATATCAATTTCTATAACCTCGATACAGGGGTTGTTTTTTAGACCCACAAGTTTATCTAGTATGTCATGAGAGAGCTTGTTCTAGAAATATAATTTTATAGCGTAGTCTTATTGAACCTATGAGTAATAAGAAATGGAACAGATTTTCTATAAGCTCAGTTAGCAATTGGAAATACTTAAGTAAAATTATCTGCAGAAGGAATTTAGATGCATAATGGTCTTCTATAACCTAGTTAGATATATTTTAAAATGTGTTTTATAATTAATAGATACATTTTGTTTACAGGTTTTTGTGTATAGATTAATGGTAATGGCATTTTCATCTGTGTTTTGTCTTTGCCTTTGTGGCAAGAAATATGCTGGTCATTAATACTTTAAATCTCTGGTTATCATTCAGAATGAAACATATGGTTTTGTTCTAGGGAGTACTTTCTTAGATAAGTTTTCTGAGCTTTCCACACTACTTTGTGTCATTTATTTTCTGTGAGAATGTAAATGTGTAGATGGGGTATCTGTAAGTAAAGCCTCTTTCTAATTAAGTAGAAAAATGTGAGATGCTGCCCACAGGTTTCAATATCATTTGCTTTGCTAGGAAATCTTCAGATCCTTCTTTCTCTTAGGGCACATTCCAGGATATAAAAATGATTCATTTGTCTTGGAAGTACAGCTTTGGAAAGAGTGTCAAGTTATCCTGAGCAGCCCAAGACTGGGGTGAAATCTCCCCTTCCATTAGTTTAAAAAATATTAATATTTTATCTGCCTTTGTGTAACACATTTGTCATTCTCAAAAGATCATCAGAGAAAAATTACAGTTTGAAGGAGTGGAAATTAGATACCGAGTCCTCACTCCTGGTTTGCATTCCAGTATTTGTGATGCAAAAGGAAACTCGAATCCAGAAGCACATCTGTGATTGCAATAACAAATTAGTGAAGAAGATTTAATCTGAGCCACATAATATGAAAAGATGTTTAGAGAGAACGAAGTCTGAGCTCAGAGATCTTGGCACAGAACTGGGGCAGTGGAGCAGTGTGATTGGAGGGGAGTGGGAGGGATCTGCAAGTGAAGAACAGCATGTGAATTAAGCCAAATAATTAAGTGATTTAAGCATTAATCTAGCCAACCCTCTGAGTTCACTCAGAGAAGCAAAACATATATCATTGCTTCTCTGGAGATTGTTGCATTGTCAAGGATTCAGTTTAGCCAGGACATTTAGACCTACCCTTTACTTGCATTTAAAAAGTTCTTAAATGTCTCATTGTCTGAAACCAATTGTATCTTTTTGCCTTTCAATAAGTTTCATTTAGTTGCAATTACTCTAGCCTCAAAATCTTGAAATCAAATGAATTAATGAAAATGGAAAATCAGAACTCTTTCCTAATTAAGAACTGAGCTTTTCAAGGAATATGAAAGGATCTAATTTAGAGAAAGATGTTTGGAGAGCATGAAATGTGGCTTGAAGGAGATACATGTGCATTTAATATAACTTACTGAGCCCAGCCAGATTTGTATTGACGGGAGACAAAAAGCATCTGAAATCCTCTTTCAGTGATAGAATAATTTATGGGCTTTCTTGAAGCATTCTGATTTGACTTTCAGTGCAGTGAAATGGGTGGCCATCTCAGTTTGCTTCTCAGTGGACACAGTTACTACTGCATTTTTCATTAATTTAGCTGAACCAGGGAAATGTTGGGAGGGGGCTGACTATGATTTTCATGTTTACCCTTCAATGGCTTTGTAACCCTTCTGTATGTGGAGAAACCTCCATCCTCGGTCTGTCACAGTCGCAGGAGGCTCTGAGGATGCAGGCGGCACTGAAGTGATGTGAGGAGTGGGCAGGTGGCTCACATAATGTCTATAGTGGGCACTGTTCAGAGTGGACTTAATTTGCTATTGGCCCTGAAACAGTTCTCTTGATCTGCTGCCTCCCCAGCACACACAAATGCATCGTGCGTGCAGTCCCCAGGCGCAATGCACGGAGCTCATCTACTCATGCCCTCCTCAGCGTGCCAGACAACTCCCACTGTGGAGAACACTTTCAGATATAATCTGGGGGACGTGTCATTTCTTATCACTGGGAACTTTGAAGTAATTATCATCATAATTCCTATCCCCCACAGTGCACAGCACATTGCGGGTTGCCCACCAACATATGCCACAATAATTGCGGGCACAGAAGGAGAGAAGAGATGTTTCTAAAGAGGGTCAGGTTTGCTGTTCAGCTCCAGCTTTCTTCAAACACAGAGGATGTGTGGGTGGTAGAATGTAGAGCTGTTAGATGAGAATACTCACAGAAAGTATGGCAGGACAAAGGGAGTAAGGTGCAGAAAACATTATGACAGCAGATAGCTTGTTGACATGCAGTCTTTGACACAGTCCATGCTTGACCTTGATTTTTGGAGCACATTGGAAGAGTATGATGTTGTAATCAACCTTCGAGTAAAGGAGGTCACAGTCCCCAGTGTCCTTACAAAGAGGAGGAATTTTACTTTTAAAGCTACTTGTAGTTTTAAACCCAAATGGGATCTACTATGTTTACATGGCATAGTCCTCAAAGTAGCTCATGTACATTTTAAACTGGCAAATATCAACAGCTGTTCATTCACATTATAATTACCCAAATTGCAAAGGACCGTCTGCAGCGAGTTCTGTTCAATAACTAAGACTACCCAGACCCACTGCAGTTGCTTCCGAGCTGCCAGCTCTATTAAGTTTTGTTTTGTAACACTTTGCTACAGAACAGAAATGTTTGTTTTCTCTGCACAGCCTTCCACCAAGCATTGTTTAAGCAGCACAGAATGTATTCCAACAATGAGGTGCTTTTTGCTCCCATCTGTTTGATAGCAAAATGAACAGTTGTGATTCATACGTACAGTGTAAATACTGTATAATGACTATGGGTTTACTTTGAGCAAATTCCAGGTTATTTAGTTTCCCTTGCCAGGTTTTAGTCCATTTTTGAGTTAGGGAAAAATTTCGGATGTTGGGCCTGAACTTTTCAGGTGTTAAACATCCCTCCAAGAGAGTGACCCATCATCCTCCAGAGGTGATGGTCAAAGGCTGCTGCAAGCAGACCTGACAGTGCAGCAGGCACCAGGAGGATGAGCTGCCACGTGCTTCTCAGACCTCCAAAGCTGCATGGTATCTAGTTGCCTTTTCTGAATATAGTATTTATTTTTTAACTAGTCTTTTAACCGGGTTCTTCAACAAGTCTTTTTTTTCACTGTTAAAAAGACCTCTCTATTTGCAGGTCTTTCAAATAGCTAAAATCTGCGTTGGTGCCATCCACCTCCTGCCTGACCTCTTTGGTGAGGTTGCAGTGTGTCAGAGGACAGGCAGGGCAGGT
The DNA here is from genome assembly GCA_013398125.1 of Aegotheles bennettii. Classification (NCBI taxonomy): domain Eukaryota; kingdom Metazoa; phylum Chordata; class Aves; order Caprimulgiformes; family Aegothelidae; genus Aegotheles; species Aegotheles bennettii. The sequence continues at coordinate 495,537 of VZRW01001813.1, read as the reverse complement.
CTTTCCAGCCAGTTCGGGGAACGGGCTGTGATAGCAAACAACACACCCCTCCATCAAACTGAGGTTAAAAAGCACCACTGCTCTTGACCTGCTTCCAAGCTGAGGACCTGCCAATCGTACTGATGGTCTGGGTGGCAAGTCCTGTGCTCCATCAAGTCAGGTCAGTACCTGAGTTACAACATTAGGTGGCCTTAGGTAGCCTTGTAGAGATAGTCCTGCGAAGAGATGGCTTGCAGAACCCTGGGGCAAATAGCAACAAATGAGAGCTGGCTAACTGCATATGTATTTTTTTATTATTTTTATTAGTTGTTCTTAATACGAAATTGAGTTCACAGTTCAGCGCAGTCATTTCCATTCAGTCAGAACCATATGTTGTTTCATTTTCCTTTCTTCCTTCCTTTGTGATTTGTGAATCTAACCAATCGCCCGCTCCCAGATGCGGAGCAGACTCCTCGCAGGTCTTCAGGCACGCAGAGAAGTGTAATAAATACACACCGAACATTGGTTTGTGTTGGTTTGAATTCATCCTGCTGCAAAGATACAGGAAAGGCTTCAATACCTCGCATTGGCTGGTTTGTGTTAGAGCTCGCATCCTTCTCCCAAACCACATCCTGAAACAGAGGATAGCAGAGCTCGCTCCCCATCAGCTTTTTCAAACACCAGTCCCCTTCTTCATAATTCACTAATGGTCGTTCTCTGGACTTGTTCTTAGGAATCTTTGAGAGACTTTTGTTTCAAAGTTTGTCCTGAAAAGGGAGTATTGATTTTGACCTATTTTTAACCAATATAGTTCAGCGGATAATTGGGTAGCTGCTTTGAAAATGAAGGCTGCCCTATTTGCTCTGCTTAGATTTAATTAAAAAGAAGGAACACATTTTGCTTTGCTTTTTTTTACTGGATAAAGTTGTGAATTTTCTGTTAATCCTTGTTTAGCTGGCCAAATGCACATAAATATGTTTTAGTGCAACTTCAGTGCCTGATAATGAAAATACGGTGTAAATGTTGAATTCAGCTTTCATGCCTGGCTTTTCACTGACACCAAATAAATTCATAGCAGAACAACCCAGCCTCGGAAGATTTCTTTAAAACATCAAACTAGTTATTTTGGATTTGCTCCTGAAATATTTTATCCATAATGTTATGACATTTTGAGCATGTTTTAGCTAGGTTATTCTTTAATTTAAAAAAAAAAATGTAAGTCAGGAATGCCTCACGAAAAGGACGTAGCTGAATTGCAGGCATGCTTTCCCTTTCCCAGAGTAGTCATTAGCTTTGTATTTCTGCATGGAAACCAGGAAACTGTGTGCTAGAGCTGTGTAGTTTTATTGATTTTGGTCTGGCACAATTAACTTCTCAGTTTCCTCTTTCTGGAGTGTTATTTGCTTGGATTTTTAACTCTGGATAGGGATCTTGGGACACCAACAGTGAGCGAGGAGCTGTTAATTTAAACAGCCCTTTACAGGGATTTGTAGGAGCTTTGGCAAATGTTGCCAAATAACCTGATGGCCAGAGGCTGGGACTGCCAGTGGTATAGGGGCACTGTGCCTAAATATTTATTTTTTACATTTTAATTGAAAAGATTTTTGCTTATGAAGCAATGTCTGCTGAATTTGGGTCTTTCCCAAGGTTGTCCTCTTGCTCCTGTTTCATGCATGTCATGTGAGCTTCATGGTGTGGTTTTCTGTTCCTGTAAAGAAGCCAGGGAAGGGGCAGAAGAGCTGCTGCCCTTGCCTTGGCCCTGCTTTAGGACCTCATGTACGATGGTTTCTGCTGTGTCTGGGGTTGGGCAGCAGTGGAAGGAAGGAAGCAGTGGAAAGAAGTGGAAGGAAGCAGGAATAGAAGAGGGTGGAAAAGCCTGACTACCTCCAAGCAGCAGGTTGATGAGCTATACAAGGAGGTAAGAAAAAGGAAAGTAAAGGGGAAAGGAAATGAAATTTAGATTAGAAATTATACCTTCCAGATTGAAGAACCTTGCATCTATTTGTACAGTCAGCAAGAAAGAGAAGAATGAATCGCTTTATTTTAAAGTTGCGAACAGACTTGGAAGTTCTTTAGTTTCCAATATTATTGGAGTGGCTCTGCCAATTTGTTAAGGAACTGTGATTCTTTGCTATGCCATTTAAAAAAAACCAACAAAAACCCCAAAACACCCAACTGCAAACCACTTTGTTCTCTTTGTTGCTACTCATTATATACAGCCACAGGGATACATGCTTGTCATTTGACAGCAGGGAAAGCACAGCTGAATTCCCTGCCCTCGGGAACTTATAAAACAATATGAATTACATGTTTATACTTTTCACGTCTGCATGAAACATCACTTGGTTTTGGAGGTGTTTGCAAGAACCATAGCCTCTTGTGTTTGCTTCTAAACTAAAACCAAAAGAGAAGAAAGAAATACTTATTGGTTTAAAAGCAGTGCATGTAATTTATAATATTTGTTGCCAGTTGTAATTATCTTAGAGGTATATACTTCATAGACACCTTGTCTTTGTCAGATTGAATTCCAGTTATCATGGTAAGATTCCCTAGGTGGCTTTATTTCTTACAGATTTCCCAGGTTTTCCTTCTTTGTGTATTGTAGATAGTAGAGGAGTAATATTAGCCCGAAGATCTGATACCTCTAAACGTACCCTTTAGCTTATGAAGGCACCAACACAG
>VZRW01001813.1:383040-492843 GCA_013398125.1 Aegotheles bennettii | reverse complement strand
GGGGGGGGAAGGTATTTTCCTATAGATAGCAGAAAATGGCATAGAATTTTTATCCCTGCTGGAAATAATGTATTCTTTCCTCAGTTATGCAATTTCTAATTCCTGATGTTAGCTCTTAAGACACAAGAAAAAGCATCTAGACTTGGGTAGAAAGTAACTATCTGATGTATCTCAAAATTCCTTCATTTCCAGAGCTGTGCTTAAGAGAGAACCTAAACTGATGACCCTCACTTTTCTGTGTTGGAATTTCTGTTTTCAGGAGCATAGAGGAGAAAGTAAATAGGGTCTTATCCTTAGAGTAAATGTTGGTGCTTTTTGCATAGTTTAAGACTCTGGGTTAAAAAATATTCCTGAATTATCCCGTGACAGAGTTCTTTGACTGTCACATCACTGAGTCTGGTTTGATGAGTGTTAATGCTGGGGGGGACCAGGTAAGCCAAAGGCAGCAGTCCTCGCTGGCTGTCTTTGGGTGTGAGTAGGTAATTTCTGCATGAATTGTGTTTCACTCCAAATCCATGCTGATGTTTCAGAAACATATTCTGGCTTCTCCACATTATGGAGGTTTCTGTTCTTCTCAGTGTTTTCATAAACAAGCACTGATTTACTTCTGCATCCAACTGCCTTGTATAACACTGTGTTAAGCTGCCATCCGTGACCATATACCTATCAGGGCCAGGCTAGCTTTGTGGTAGCTGATCAAAATAAAATATTCTTGTCTCTTGCACCTCTATATTCTTTATACATCCTGTGGGAAAGTCATACATTGTTGCTCTGGTCTGGTACAGTGATGACAAGCTTTGTGCAAGGCTGGAATGGCTTCCAGAATCTCTTTTTCTGTGCTTGTCATTGAAGATGTGATCTCTACAACTTCAAACTAAAGCCCAGGCAACTAATTATTCCATGTGGCAGCCTATGAGGTTTTGCTGTGATTTTTTTCTTTTGCTCCATGTTGAATATCAGAAGCTTTGTTGCATGCAACTATTTGCAATCCATAGTTTGCCTTATAATTATCTTTTTTTCTTACCATCTTGACAATTCTGATCTATTTCAGACTAGGAGTGTCCCACCAGTGACCTCTCAGGACAGTTCATGCAAATCATAGCCTAGCATGTGGCAGGCACCTCGTGGCTGTAGGTCAACTTGGTTGACCACACATGCAAAGTTGACCCTGTTGCAAGTTCAGCTTCACGAAGTTAATAGCAGCCCTGGAGGGACTGGAAACCACATTGTTGGATTAAACAAACTTGCCTATTTCAGTCTGCCATGTTAGGATATAATTTAAAACTTTGAAGCCAGAGATGCAAAATCATCCCTTTTGGTTGTATTTCATGTGCTGATCTCCATTCTCAAATTTGGACATCTGATACAGCTGAAAATTTATTTCTCTTTCCAAATGAATTAATGCTGCTGGTTTGAGCTGACACTCCTTCCCATGTCTATAGCTATTTCCTTCTATTTCTATTATGTAATTACTAGAATATTTTCTTGTTTAAAGTTGTATGTGCTGGTCTAACTCATATTTTAATCCAATAAAATCCTTATATCTTTTATAAAGAGGAAGTTGCAAAGATATGTGCATTGGGACTGTCCACTTCATCAGTTTTCTGTCTCCTCAAATATAATAGGAAATGACTTGAAGTATTCTATTCCAATCTCAACAGTCAGTATCAAGGGAAAAATCTCACAGCACGTCAGTGTGATCACAGTGTGTGCTAGATCCTTATCTCAAGGGAAGAGATGATCCGGCAATGATTAAGGCTTTTTCCTAGATTACTGTGCAGGAAAATATACTCGGAGACAACGACTTTGTATTCACATTCCAGAATGGGCATCCCACCAAGGTGAACAAGTCTCCTCCAAATGGACAGCTACTAATATTTCAGGCATAAAATCTGATTATTTGGGTTTTTGTTTGTTTTTTTTTTTTGCTATCATATCATTATTAGTAGTAGTCCCTGAAAGTCTGAGGAGTTCAAAATCTGCTACTGAGACTCTGTCCTGGTATTCATGCTGATATGATAAAACTTGAGGAAACTAAAGGAAAAAAAGTGTTGTTGCTATTTTTGAGCCACTGTTCTTGTAGTGCCTTGATACCTTCATCACAAGGAAGGTGTCTGCCTGCTCACCTCTGTGGAGCAGAGGAAGCCTGCCTTTAAAACTGTTCACGTGCTAAGTAGACAAAGACAGGAGGATGAGAAACATTGCCATGTCTGTTTTGCAGAGGTGAGTTGAAGGAAAGAGGTAGTAATGGTCAGTGAAACACACAAAGAGCTGAGGTGTAACAGGGTGGCTCAACTGGAGGGTTTTGCTGTTCTCCACAATAAAACACAGTCGTCCCAGACAAGTCCGTGATGGAGCTGGGCTCCCAGCACCATCTCCAGGTTCACAAGGGAAGCCCTTAATCCCCAAATGATCCTTTCTTTTCGCTTTCCATATGAAGATCTGGAGATCAATGTGATTTAAAGGGGGAAAAAGCTATCGTAGTACCTCAAAACATGTACTAGTTAGCCTAGTTTTGCTCATGCATAGTGATTTTAATTCCATTGTAAGAAAACAAGAGAACTTCTCTGACTCAGAAATAGGCTGCTGTCTCACCAGCTTCCAGTTGTCCAAGTAGTGATTTATTCATTTTTGAATTTGTTTTATCAGGGAGAACTCTTGCTTTGCCTTAATTTATTGTTTCATTAATTTCCATCAGAATATTACGTTTTAAACCAACATCCCTCAGCGAGCAAACAAGCAAGCAGCAAATTAATGGGAGAAATATTTTTTCTTTTCTGCTGATACAATTTGATGTAGATTTTGAAAGTAAACCCTCTAAATGAGAGGAGAAAGTTATGGAGAGTACTGCTTCAATCATCCTGACGTCCGTTCTGCCTCTTACGATATTGGGGAACAATTTATGTGTATTGATGTAATCTTCTCTTATGCCACAAGAAACATTGCCAAAAAGAAAGCAGCAAATTGTAGTTTAAGAGTAGAAAGAACTAGAGAACATAAGCCTGTAGAGAAAAGAAGGCAGAACCATGCAGAATTATTTATTATGGCTTTATTTATTTATTTATTTTTATTATTATTATTTATCATGGTTTTAAGGAAGAGAGGAAATGGCCTTAAATTGCAGCAGGGGAGATTCAGATTGGACATCAGGAAAAATTCCTTCACTGTCAGGGTGATTGGGTATTGGAATGGGTTGCCCAGGGAGGTGGTGGAGTCCCCATCCCTGGAGGTGTTCAAGAGGCGTCTGGATGTGGTGCTGGGTGATGTGGGTGAGTGCTGATGTAGGTAGGGGTTGGACTGGGAGAGCTTGAAGGTCTCTTCCAATCTCGATGATTCTGTGATTATAAATAATGCTACTCTTATAAGGTTCACTTTACTTTTGTATTCAATAATTTTAAAGGGATCAATGTGGGAATAAGGTGTGATATCAGCATGGAAATAATTTGTTCTTCAGAAAGGCTTATAACAAGTGGTTCTTTCTGAAATGTTGCAAGCACGAGAATGTGTGCCCTCTCAATGTGCTTTTTTGATTATTCTAAACAAAATATAAGTCTGCCATTTAATATCTGTATTTCTAGTAATTGCGATTTCATCTTGCAACTCGGTTTTGAAAATGTTGATTGTAATGGGAGAGTGTCACGGTGCTTCATAGCATTCAAAATGAGCTTTTAAGGTCTTGTAGTAGAACTGTGCAGATACTTAAAGGGAGACTCTGCCACCGCTGCAAAAAAGTTCATTTCACAAGTGTATAGATATAAAAAAGGGGGAAAAAAACACCCACAAACCTAAAATGCCCTTTCTGAATATTTATTTTTCTTTCACATTAGAAATGTATAATTTTAAGTGCTAGGTGTTTTCAGTCACCATATCATCTGAGCAGTGTGTGATTTTTACTTTATTTATGCTTATAACTGCCAGTCAGGCAGGAGAAGAAAAAGTATAGTTTCATTTCTATGGACATCAGCAGTTTTTTGAAAGGAAAATCTATGGTAAAGCAATAATCTGAAGCTGGGTCTCATGCAGAGCAGTCCAGCTCCCAAACTGGGGATACTGGTGTGCTCAGTAACAAGTTGTTTCAGCTTTAGGAATTCTCTGCAAGATGTTTAGGTCTTGTAACAGTCTGTTTTATTCTGCAGCTGCTTTTTTGACTTTAAAACTTACTACCATCAATTGACTGTCAAATAAGTACCACTGTGAGCTCATGAATAAACATAGTTATCATTTACATATTAACAGAGGGCCTTTAGCTGAAAAGAATCCATTTGTGTTACTGCAATATCAATTATTTACTGTGTTACATTGTAATTAATTGTATTTTACTCTCTCAGAACTCTATAGTATGTATATCTTACAGGGTTTGGAACCAATGCACTAATATTAAAGCGGTAATCAACGCTTCTTCTAAATATTCATGCCAATAAATGACTCCCATGTGTTTGCTCATGGATAGTCTGAAGCACTTATTTAGCATTCTAGTGGGATCTGGTTTCTGCAAAGTTCACGTAGATGCAGAATTTCAATATAGTTGCTGTTTGGCATGGGGAGAGAGAAAACATGTTTGAATTTGCACGAGCAGTGTGGCAGGACACTTAGGAGAAAGCAATTGTATCTCCATCACAATCTGGGCTTAATAATGCCTGAGAGCACTGGGGAGTTGTCAGCTATTTTTTATTATAACAAAATTACAATTTTGTTTAGTCTACGACAGCCTCCTCATAATTTTACTTTTCAATAAACATCTACAGTTTTCCAAATCATTTAAAAATCATGGCATTTTGTGGGCTGGGTGCTCCCACTGTCACACGGCCAGGGCTCCACCAGGGCACCGCCGCAGCAATCACAAATTCCGATGCATTTCTCAATAACTCAATTAAATTCTATAACACTAAAATTACCCTGCTTCAGCACTGTAATTGGCTGACAAAAAATCATCAGGAAATCATATGGGGCGTACCGAGGAACAACTGATTTATAGAGCTACTGTCGGGATTTCAAAACAAGGAAATAGTGTCTTGCAGTCCAGTAAGTTTGTTTAATGAAATGTAAGTTAAGTGTAAACAGTCTTAAAATATATGTGAGTTCAGTCTTTCGGATTAAGAGTAACTAGCATAGCATAAACTCATTTGAAGTACAGTTGCAAGAGCCTGTATAGGTGCTCTGCTCCTTTCTGCAAACAAGTGTTGGAGCCTCCTGCCCCCGTGCGTGGATCACCAGACCTTTCTGATGCTCTTTCACAGCTTCCAAAAAACTAGTGGATTTACCTCTGGATGCTTGAGATGAAAAAAGAACTTGTTTTATAATCAGGGGAACGGCCATATGAAGGTTGCATGCAGTGGTGATGGTGCTGAAAATGCAATCCAGATGTCCTCATCCCTGCTCCACACTGGAGTGCAACTGGGATTTCCGTGTGTTCTGCAGTTGATGTCTTGTTCAGGAAATTCTCTTAAAAATGCTTGTATGCATGCAAATACTTTGGCTGTTGTTCTCACAGAGATATTTGATAATGCTACTGACCACATTTCTAATTGTTCTAACACCAATTCTTTAATTTTTAGCGACAATTAATTATTCCTTATGAAAAGTTTAAAATACCTATTAAAATATTTAGCTGTTTGTATGGGAAAAAAAATGAGTTCAGCATGATTGTACTTTATGTTTAGTTTCCTTGATGGTTTTAGATCACATGTGCAGTTCTACATGTGAATATTTAGTGCACTCAGCCTGAAGGGAAGAAGCATTTCTGTTAGACACTGTGATCACAGCACTACAGGTCTGAGCCTAATGCAGGAGGTACCAGGTGTGAACATAGATGTCTTGAGCTGAACATGGTCACGCGAAGCCCAAACCTGATCACCTTTACCTCACTTTAAGAGATAGTAACACAAGACTAAGGATTAATAAGAGATTATTTTGGTGTTTGGTGTAGTTACGTGATCGTATGGAGAGGAAAAAGAGATAAATCATAGAATCATAGAATCATTATGGTTGGAAGGGACCTCCAGGGTCATCAAGTCCAACCTTTATCCCATCATATTCCTAACCATTGGACCATTAGACCATGGCCTCAAGTGCCTCATCAACCCATGTTCAAAAAACTGTATCAGATGTCTCCTGGAACTGAGGTGTGATGCATCACGCTGCTCATCTTCCCAGGCAAGATGAGCTCTCATGTGCAAAGTTGCAAGTGGTGTAATTGCTTCAGGGTGCACCATGGTGTCTGGAAAGCCAGGTGTGAGATCCCACAGATCTTCATGTTTGCTCACACTGAGCTGCTGCTGAAGAGCTGTGACACCACAAACACTTCTCTTTGTTGCTGCCCAACCAGAGCAGGGTTGGGTTGGATGGTGGGCTCTGGGGTTGGACTCAGCCAACTCTCTTTTCCTTTTTCAGAATCACCCAGCCCTGCTGCAGTTTGTAATACAAGCTGAAAGTAAACGTCTGGTCATCAATCTGGAGAGGAACGAGTGAGTACCCTTGTCTCATGTTCACTTTGTACTGGGGGTTCTCAGAGAAGGGTTGTAATTTTGAAATTGATGGTTTAAAAGTAACCTGGAGCCAAGTTTGCTACTGATCCCTTACAGAACAGGCCCCTAACAAGAGAGTTTTATTCTGGTTTGGATTGTATTTGTTCACTGTTTATAGAGCAAGAATCTTTATGGTTGTCTGCATTCATGTGGGACTGAAAATGGACACGTTGCCTCTCAGTGTTTTCCTGTTGATCATTATTTGTATCTGACTTGGGTTTGTCCTCCTTTCCTGTGGTAAGCCCTTTTTTTATACAGTAATGTGGAAAATCCTACAGTCTTTGGAACTTTTTCTGGACCACACAGAAATAAAGTCACTTCTCTGGAAGTCCATGACGAGCAGAACCAAAGATCAAAGTCTCAATCTACCTCAACTGTTCAGCTGCTTTTTCTCTAAGAGCACCTCCAGAATATATTGTGAGAATCCAGATCAGGACAATTAAGTGCTGCTTGTCAAAGGAAAATCAAAGATCACTTTCAGTCTAGGGAAAACTTTTTATCAATGTTAGCAAGGATCTATGTGTCCTGTTTCCCTGCTGTGAAATAAAAGCAGCAGAGGTGGTTTTTACTGTAATGGAGAGACCATAGATGTAAGCGGTGCAGCTAGATGTGTGAAGAGGAAAGAATGTGCATGTGAAAGCAGATGTCCAAGGGAGTGCGGGTGCGTGCTGCCTCAGGGTGCTAGACAGCTTCAATGGAAAATGATGGGGCACCTCTTCAGTCCCCTGTAGTAGAACAATGCTAAATGCTTTTTATTTCCAGTCACCCTAACATTATGCAGTTGTGATAAAATCCAGTTCACTTTCTTACTCAACATCAGGCCCAAATCTTGAGCTTTCCTGACATTATTTTTAATGCTCCTTAGTTGTTCATTTCCTGTCCTTGAAGGGTACTTGCATCCCCCATGCATAGGTTAGTCTGCTTCAGTAACTACAGGAGGATTTAATTCCTTTAGTAAACAGGGATTTAACTTTATATTCTCTTAATCTTTGTCAAAGGGTGTGCCTTCCTTCAGGAATGGGAAGTATGCAGCGATTGAGGAAACTATTTACATTCCATGTCAGCGATTAAAAGAACATAGAACTGCTAATACAGACCTTGCTGAACATACCAAACTCCTGTACCTGTAATAAAGTCAGATTTAGAGAATTGTAAGTTGCAATCTCCACCTCTTTTAGAAGTAGGACGTGAAAATACAGTAAATGAACTGCGGGCATCTGCCTGACGAAGCCGATTTGGAGAGGTGGAGATCTGCTCCTTAAGAAACATAGTATTTATCAATGATCACTTTTTAGTTTACCTATCTCTGTGGTGGGGTGTCCACCAGCAGATTTGCATTCTAGAAGAGTTGCGTATGGTGTGAACAACACGAGGTTCCTCATCTTCTCAGGACCTTCTAGGTAATAAGAGTCAAATGCTACAATGAGCCTGGCCTGTGTTTGGGATTTGTAGCACATGAGGCCATTCATAGATCCCAAACCACAGAAAGAGTTTGTCATGCCTTTGCAAAATTGTTTCTCCCTTTTCTTCAGTATTACTGACTTTTACTTTCAGAAGAAATCACGGTCTGCGTGTTGCAAGTCTGTGTGGAGGTTGCTCTGGTGGGGCTGTGTGTAGGTCTGTGTGTTACCTGTTCCTATAAATAACTCAGTGCATCAGTCTGCATGACTGGTCCATGCTCCCCAGGGCAGATAATTTCAAGGCCTCTGTGCTTTGTCTGTGGAAATCAGTGGTTGCATTTCTTCTGCCTGTAGTGACAGTGTTGGGCACATTGTCACTGGCATGGAGAGGCAGGTGGCAGCAGAGAAGGTGAGGTGTTTGGGGCATGAAGCAATTGGCATGGATGCATTGCTGCTTCCAGGGTGTCCTGCCAGTTCATGGAGTGAAAAATGATGTCCAGGAGAGAAATGAGAGAATGCATTTCTGCAGAGCAGAGGATGGGGAATCACAGCTGGTGGCAGTGGGCCAGGTTGGACCTAAGGTAGATTGTGGACTCCAGAGATGTGAGAAGGTCATCACATACCTGGAGAAGGGAGCAATGTTTCTTCGCTGCAGCTCCTGCCCATGAGCCTCCAAGGCTGTCTCCTCCAGCCTGCTCCATCTTCCTGATGTTGGCATGAAACATGCAGCTCAAATACCTTGAAAGCATTGATGTTGTTCATTGGAGTAGCCATGAAATCAACATGCTTTAGGTAGAAGTAGATGGCTAAATGCAAACATCTTCTTTTCTTGAGTAATAAGTGATAACACATTACAAGCTCTGATATGTGTGCTGTTATTTTACTGTAGTGTCATCTAAAGCATGTTATTGCTTGGAGAATGGTGGGGGTGGAGGTGGATGGGACCCCTACATTACATAATTTCTGCATTGGGTCATGCAAAAAAAAAAAAGGATGTGATTTTCCAAGCTTAGCAGAAACAGCTGCTTTGAGTAGTCTTGACATTAAACTCAATTTATTGAAAACCTTAGAGATTTTCCAAACCTGGAGTTATATTTCAAAACATGATTCAGATGCTATTAGGCAACCCCAAATGGAGACTGATGTGTTAAACCATCTGTTATCTATGGAAATATTTAATGTCAGTTTGGTGTTTTCTGATATTTAGACTCAGCAAGACGTGTTCATATGTGTCGGGCAAGATGTTATAAGTTAGTTTTGGAAGAGTTACTGGTACCTAACTTCACAGCTTAGGGTTTAAAATCTTCTCTATGGTTTCCAGCTGTTAAGTTTACTTTTGTACATATTCGTTAAATACATTAGTGATTAATTTTCAGGCATTGCACATTCATTACTGCAAACCAAAAATTATTCGCCATGAATTCTATTTGTCAATTGTAGAAAACCTGCTAGCAAGCTTGTGTTGCAAGTACATTTCTTACTATGATTTAGTTGCAAAATATGATTGCACTCGGGAGAACCTCGAGCTCTGTAGTACCTTAAATGTTTTCGAAGCACTTGTCATATGGAGAGATTTCCAGAATCAGCAAATCATCGATCGGCTGCAAAATAAACCACCCTTCAGAGCAGCTGCCTGGACCAGTGTGCATTACATCAATAATACTGATGCACTGCTGTTGTGCAAGGGACAGTAATGTATGCACATAGAAATTCCTTTAAAGTTGATTCAGCACGTGGGTCTTAGAGGAAAGTAGGCTCACTGTTGTGTAGATGAAACAAAACCCCTGTAAGATTAAATCTGAGTTGGGGAGTGGAACAGTATGTGACTACTGGCTGTTCTTCTGCAACTGGAAACGTTTTACACTCTGTCAGAACTAGGGCAGTATACAGAAAAGTACTTAAGTGTTCTTTTAACTTTAAACATATGAGTAATCCAGGTAAAGTCAGTGGAATTACATATTTTGAAAATTAATTTCATGCTTAAATGATTTGCTGACAAAGGTCATAATTATGAATGTCAAAGAAATCTAAATTTGACCAGATGTTAGGGAGGTTTTTTTCAGTGCTGACTCCTGTACATACCTGAATCTATGGCAGATAAAGATAAAAAGCTGAGATAAATCGAGAGCATGTGAAGGCAAGTGTGGAGGTAGGATGGCTTTGCCCTGAGGACATCAGCATTGGCCACATCTCGGGTGTGGCCAGGACAGTTTGTTTCTGGTGGGCCTTTGTTGACCAGCTTTGCAGAGGGAGTAGGGAGGGTGCAATTGGGGTAGTTGTGGCTGATGGGCCATTGGCTGCATCCAGGGCAATGTGGAAGTGGAAAGAAAAAACTCAACTATTTTAGAGAATTGGAGTTCACTATTCATTTCCCCATAAATTTATGCTCTTTTTCATCAGGTTCCTAACACAGCCTTGAACAAAGCAATATAAAAAAGGGAATATATGAGGTTAGATTGCTGCCTTTTATTCCCCCAGTAAAAATTCTCCTGTTTTACCAGGAAGCAAAATCCCCCCCAGGCCATGGTATAGGTTTCCATCTTATCCTTTACATCCCCTAGGATCCCAGAGATCACCAGAAGTTAGAGCATCTCTGCACATTTACCACTTCTACATGGAGCAATGGTACCAGAAATGTCTCGGGATGTAATGGTCCAGTATGGGAGGTCACTGGGAAAGCTTAGCTCCAGCACAGAGGAGATTTCAGCAATATCCCCTTGGTCAGAAAAGCGGGCAATAGGCATCTTTATGCATAATACTGATGTGACCTGTTCCACTGAGGCTTTAGTGCTCAGAAATCTTTCATATTCTTTTTTTTTGGTCAGAAAAGAACATAGTTCTCTCTTCTCTTCTGTCTGACCTGTCTGAATGGAAGCACTGCTTGGTGTGCAAGTGACATTCTAGCTGGATTAATTTAGCAAGGAAGCAACCCATTTCTAGTGCCAAAGAAAATAGCCGACAAAACTTATTAATGAATTGACATGCTTACATACAATCAATGGCTTGAAATACAGATAGGGGAAACAAATCTAAACAAACAAATACCAGAGAAATGAGACCCCCCAGAATATGCTTACTATAATTCTGTGCTGTAACTTAGCCAAAATGTGACCCCTGACTGTTTTATCTGCAAACGCTGGAGCTGGCAGCTGTACTGCAGCGTTTCTCTGGGAGCTGACAGTTGGGGGTCCACTTTAATTGAAGGAAAAGTTTTGCTTTAATAGAAGTAACAATTTTTCCCCTCTGTATGGCAGCAGTTAAATGGTCCACACTGCACTGAAACGTGGAGATTCAGCTACCACAGCTACAGTGGTATCAATTTGATCAAACTGATAGTATCAATCTATAGCAATAAGGGTGCTACAGGTATTTGCTGTAGCTTTGTGATATATTCAGTGTGAGCACTGGGATAGCAAGATTTGCCCTATAATTGAGTGAATATTAGCACAGGTTGGTATTAGCAATGGAAGTTGACATTGTGTGGTTGGGGCTACCTTTGGCTGTGTCGTTTTGGAGCTGTTGGAATCAAAGGGTTCAACTCCACCAGAGGAGAAATTGCTGCTTTCTTGGTCTGTTTTTCCTCTCCTTACATAAATACACCAAAGGAAAAACTATAATATAATGTGCTGGAAGTGGAGGGATAAAGAGACTGGAATTTGTATTCCAGAGACCTCCTTGTGGCTGAGTGTCACAATCTCTAACACAGTCAAGCCTCTCCTCTTCTAATGCCCCATAAAACAGCAGGGCAGTGGGGCTGTGCCAGGTCCCCTGGAGAGAAGAGGGGACTGTGCCCTCTCCACAGCCCAAAGCCCAGACCCAGGGGAGGATGTGAGGCCAGGGGAGCCAGTGCTGCTCTGTCCTTGCACGTGTGAAAGACTGAGGGGATGATCCCCATTCTCAGATGGGAAAACTGAGATATGGGGAAGTTTAACTTTTCTGTATGTACCTCAGAACTACCAACCTTGTCCACACAGCATGCAAAAAGAAAAATAAATAGAGTCTGATGGGTAGGGCAGGTAGTGTTTCCTCTGTGCAAATGTTTTCCTGAGCATGGTAGTTTCCAGTGCTGCAGTGGCTGACAGCTTTGAACCATGTTAACACAAGGTTGTGCTCACTCAGTGTCTGTCAGTCACAGCAACCCTATAGCTGTACCTTCCAATTAAATACATAACAATAACGGAGAGGGAAATATCCTTGCTGGCACAATAAATTCAATAAAGAAGTTGCCTGCTTTAGGTTTCACTCCCTAGGTGTGTTGCAGCAGTAGAATATTATATTTTCAGGAGGACTTTTTAATCTCCCTTTGTCCTGCAGTGTGGGGGTTTGTGTGTTTTATTCCGAGGTCGGGGAGGAGAGCTGGCTATCAGAGGACAACAGGAATGTGCTCTCCCTCCCTCCTGCGGGGCCGGCTGGGCTCGGCTTGATCGTGATGATAACGAGCAGGCAGGCACAATGTGCTCATCTGGGACTGTAAAATAAATAATTAGGCGAGAGACGAGATAAAAATGACTTTCTGGGAACCTTGCAGGCTCTGTGCTGTGTGCCCAAGGAGCGACACCTCACAGCCAACGCCTGGCAGGTTGGCAGGTGAAGTGCGAGGGTGTCCAGCTGGACCCAGGCTCTGCTCGCAAAGCTCCTGGGTGTTCCTCACGTGTTTCTGCTCTCTGCTGCTTGGGCAGGTTTCAGATTGCTTTTGTCTGGTTGATTTTTTTTAATTTGTTCCTAACAAGAGTGAGCAGCTTTTCAGTAAGTAGAGAAGGGGAAAAGATGAATTCTGCTCTGCATTGTCACGTGTCCCAACATTACCCAGGGTGTTTGTTCTTCTTTTCACAATGTGCGTGAAGATACCAAGCCAAACCCGAGAGGATTCTCCTGTTTTTCAGAAACATTTGTGGATATCTTGGCTCCAGAAACACAGGGAGGACTGTAAATGAGGTTTCAAGTTAATATCGTGGCTGAGCCCACTTTTAATGAATTTTCTGTTAGATATTTTCACTTTTATGCTCAGTCCTGGGGGTCTAATGTCTTTCAATAAGAACAGATATGTGCCAGTATGTCCAGTGTCTCTCTGCATCTAGTGGCATTTTGCTGGCACACCCTCAGTTCCTAGGATGTCAACTTCTCCTGGAGGCTTTGCAGAGAGAACATTGTTGCCTTCATAAAATTCTATGGGGAAAGATGCCAGCTATTTAATTTGCTTATAGTGTTCACTGTTTCATGTATTTATTTTTAGGGGGTTAGTAAGTACAGAGTACACTGGAGTACAGTTCCTCAGATGAATTCTCCGTTATTTTATGTTGCGTGCGGAAATGAAATATTCAAAAGGAACAATTCAGTTCTGCTCATAATCCCTGGTCCACGAGCCTGATTCACATCCCTGCTGGCATGGGGCTGGGCACAGCACGTGCCTCCCAAAGCAGGCACTGGCTTTCCAGCTTTCGACTGATCTCCACCAAAAGTGGCCATGTACCTGCTGCAGACCTTCCTGGTAACCTGCCAGGGGGTCGTTCCTCAAAGCATCAACAGTTGATCTCCTTGTCCATGTGTGTGTGGTTGCACTTGTCTTCCCAAATCACATTCTGCACAAGTGCCATTGATTCCTCATGGTGAATATTGAGTAACAGAGTCAAGTTCTGGAATGCAGATTTATGTCTATAGATGTCCAGAGTTGTATAAAACAAATTAATCTTAAGCATCTGAGCGAACATCTCTCAACCCTTCCCCTCTGACCACCAAAGCAAAAACTGCACGTCTGCAAGGAAGAGGTGCACCTTGTAGCTTCCCTAAAACACGCATATTTTAGTATGATAGACCACCTCTATGTCAGATTGCTGCTGCTGTTGGCACCTCTTGGTACCACGGCCCATTCAGGTTATTGTCCCTTCCCTGGGTTGGCCCTCCTAGGATTTTAGCTGGGAGGTGGAGGTATTAGAAAGGAGATGACAGCAGAACAAGGATGTCCCACGTCCTGGCAATACATGTCTGTGTCAGTATAAACTGGCAAAATAATGCAAGTATTTAAGGTTCTTTTTAACCTTCTCTTTTGTTGTGATGTTTGAAGACTCATATCCTCAAACCACACCAAAAGAAAACCCTAATAATATTGTCACAGGCATGGTAAAATCCTAAGGTCTGACAGCTTTGCCATGCTGTGGTCGTGGAGTTTAGGTTCATGAAGGTCCAAGAAGATTATTTTTTTTTTTTCTCACACACCCCAAGTGATTTGCGTTTTGAGGTCCATGGGACATGGGTTTCCATCCCTGTAGCCTTAAAGCAATGGTCATTTATGAAGACCTGAATGTAGGAATATTTTTACAGAGCTAAGGAGGAATTAGTCATCCTGTTCTTGTGAAGACTTCATACCTTAGTTTCCTTTAAAAGTCTCAGTCATGAGCTGAGTACAGGAACTTCCATGCAAATTTTGATCTAATCTGGGTCTCTTTTTTCCTTTTATATTTTTTTCCTTCTTCCTTTTTTTCTCCTTTTCTTTTTTCATCTTTTTTGCCCTTTTCCAAATCCCCTCTGAAAGTGATTTCCAGGTGTATATGAATTTCTATAGAGAAATCAGGGCAGCCTTCAGCATTTCCAGCTTCTCTGCTCTGCCAGGGGTGCAGGTAAGGCAGCCAGCATGCACAGACCCCTCTCAAAAAATCATTTGCATCCTCTTGTCTCACAAAATACGGAGAAAGAGGAGAGCCAACGGGAAGAAAAAATGAATGCCCCACATCGAGAGGGGAAGAGTGTGATCCCTGGATGTTTCTTTGGGCATGATCTGATTCAACATCACTGATGTAACGGTTTCTTGTACATTTTTTGAGAGGCGTATGTGACTCAGGCAGCAGGCATGTCTGCAGAGCTGCTGGCTGCAACAGCTGGTTCTCTGCATCTGCTTGGGGAAGGTTTTCCTCTTTCAAAAAAAAAAGGGGGAAAAAAAAGGAAAAGAAAAGAAAAAGATAGACAAAGAAGAAGGGGAAAAAATTAAAAAAAGAAATTAGAAATAAAAGAGAGAAAAAGCCAGACACAAGGTACTTAAGGACAAGGATCTTCTGTATAGGGCTGGATTCAGAGAAGCAGATATTTTCCTGGATGCTAAATTTGAGACTCTTTCCAGAAAATGTCAGTTCCTGTCCAAGTGACAGAGCAGTTTCTCAGGGCTGCAGAGGATGGCAGAAAGCACTGCCGGAGGAAGAAACACCAACTTACAAAGCTTGCTGGGGCGGGAGCCTGCGGCCGGGAGGTGCTCGTGCCACATCCAGCTCTGCCAGCCCCGGGCCAAGGCAGCTCACCTCCCCACCACTGCCTGCCCTGCTCAGAAATAGGGCTTGTGGCATTTATTTATTTCATTTCCTTCAAGCAGAGCCTTGAGGATTAATTTGTTCACATTTTGAAGATGAAAAGTAGCCTATGAACGCTAAGTATTGCAATAGCGGCCAAGAGGGATAATTCAAAAAGCAGAGTCTATATGAAGAGGCTGAGTGTGGAGGAAATACATATATGGAAACATAAGCTTGGCAATAGGACCCTTTTTTTTTTCCCCTCTTTGATGTCTGGCCTCAGTAATCCAGACAGATTCCTTCAAGAAATTTGTCCAATTTATTTCTGTGCTTTTATCTTACTACCTGCTACTTGTTCATTTGAAGTAGCTATGAAAAAAACTTGAGTACCTGGCTGTGTGTAGAAGTATGCTTTTTGTATGAATAAGGTAATTTGAGTATACTGGAACACTCCCCCTAAATGGGACTGTTCTTGGAAATCTGTGCTTCCCGAGTCCTCTCAGGATGAGAGCAGAGCTTGCCTGTTCCTTCATCTGACCCACATATTTGCACTTTTTCAGTGGTGTTTAGTCCAGTAAAAGCACACTGTCCTCTTCCTATCTGATGCTCTTTTTTCCCCTAAGGAAAAAGCAGGGTTATGTTCAGTTACAGCTCTAGCTGTGGTTCTGTTTCACTGCATTCTCTATCACATTACATATTTTATCTGATTAGCATTCTGGTATCTGTGTTTTGCTAGTGCTTCTGCAGAAAAAAATCTATCTTAGTACAGTTTTTCTGTAGAAAGGAAGACTAAGAAGAAGTGTGTATCTCCTGTGCTCTGATCAAAATAAGTTCTGCCTTCAGAAAAGTTGCGGATGACATTTAGAAATAAAGTCAAGCAAACCTCCTAGTCAGACTTAATCAGGAATACATATATGCAGCCCACTGTCTTCAGGGGAATGGTTCCCGATTTACATGAGAAAAGGATTTGTTAGATATGAATATTATTTTTATTCTGGATATTACTAAAAGAAAAAAAACCAACCTGAATGGGAATTAGGAGATGGAAGTAGAGATATTTTTACAACTCAGCCTTTACTCCATCTCTGAAACTACATCTTATTTACATCGCGTACAGTCCCTCAAATACAGCCTAGAAATTTTGTCTGTTTCCCTCTGTGACTTGTATTGATGCAGTTTACACACAGGCTCTGCATTTTCTTCTCCACAGAGGCCCTTGCTTGCACTTTGAGCTCTCCATCTCTTCCTCTTCCAAGGGATAGGTAAAGCAAACTCCGCATTCTCCCCGCCTCTCCCCAAAATCAGTTATTCTTGTTATAATTTAATACTAAGGCAGTAAATGCCTTATCAGTTTTGAAACAGCGGTCTGGATAATTCCAAGCAGATGTCTCTCTTTCTTTAATCACAACACCCGTTATTTCTTGGTCAGTCTTGATTAGCTGATTCTTACATAATGAGAAAGTATAGTTAATGGCCACTTATATGTGGGTTGAACATGCTGAAAAGAACAGCTTAGCCCCTGGAGAACAAGAGCCTGATGAGCCAGTAAAATCAAGCTAAATGGAATGAGTCTTAATTATGAGTCATTAGAAAAGATGACGCTTTGGCTAACAGATGAAATATCTTTGATGAAGACCAGTTGTAAAAGCACAACTTAATGCTTAATAAATGTATTGGGGTGACTCATAAATTCAACGTACACATTTGTTTCTTTGCGGTACGTGTCAAGTCCGGTGCAACACCATTTCCTGTATTCGATGTGTCCCCTGGCTGGATATGGGCTTTAAAAAAGACACTCTTACAATCACTGGATGAAAGATGCCTGTACAATAACTTGGCAGGGGATTCAGATGAAAATAAGAGTGCTCAGACCCACTGCATTTGGCTGGAAAATGGGCAGATCTCCCATTATGGACTGGCTAGTGCCTGTTAGGTGTATCATAATTTTATTAGATTTGAAACTAATCTAGTTGGAGATTGGATTGGAGTGGTGGAAGCTGCAATAGTTTAACTTGTTCCACAGACCCATTGGATAGCTTATGCAGTTTTAGTTGGACAAATAAAAAATCTAATTCATGAAACAGCAGGGATTTCAAATGTTACACGAGAAATGAAAAATAAAGTCTATCTCTTATCCCTACATAAACAGTGAAAACCCCCCAAATATAAAGTAGATAATGTCATGTTATTAGCTGGGTGGTACTGTTGAGGTAGCATAAAAACCAGCAATGATCATAACATAAAGAATTCTGAAAGAAAAATGTTTGAGAAGGAGAGGAGGAAATGTGATAAGGAAGATTTTTTTGATTTTGTTGAAGAAGTGGGTAGCTATTAGTGTCTTCTGAAAACAAAGCAATCAGAAGCAAGTAGCTGTTGTTTTCACTGTTACTTGCACTTGGGTTGAAGAGCAGTACAATCTTTATTCATAAAGGAGTGGGATCATCTTCAAAAATCTTCATCACTTTATTTTGTGGATGTAAATTGTGACAAATTATTTTATTTCCAAACTATTGTAGGGATAGTGCTCAAGTAGGAAATGCACTTGACTTTCTTCAGACTCAGAGGTGCAGTGATTTGGTATAAAGATCTTTTTTTAAAAAACAAAAAACCAGTTCTTGTTGAGATATTTTTATTTAGTAGAAGCTGTTTCATCTTTTAAAATAGTAAGTGCTGTTATTTTCAGAAAAAAATATGGGGTTTTGTACATATTCAGGGGAGTATCCATCAACACTACAAGCAACAGTTCCTTGGGAGGACTCACAGGTGCCTGAGTGCAAAGGTGGGTTTATCTTGACAAAGCTTTCCCAAGCTGTTTTGCAAGAAACAAGCATTTTCTCTTAGCTTCAAAAATCCTGGAAGAAAAATACTCACCATTGTCTGGGCAGCATCAGAGAGACTGATTTATTTTTGATTTTCCAGGGGGTCAATTAATTTGTCTCCTTTGCACACCTCATCATGATTTAATTCAGATCAGTGGTGCAGTCCCACGGACATTCTTGCTACAGCAAAACCGATGTTGTTATGGACCCAAATCCTTGTAGTAATAGGAAGAGATAATACCTGCATCTTCAATCTTCTGCCTTCTCCTTCCCCCCCGGGCCGTGCCCCGGGGCAGGCACCGCTGGCCCCACCAGTGAGCCCCAAGGTGTTGGTGAGTCACTGGGAGCAAAAGAGCCAGCAGCAAATATATACCTTTAATAAGTAATGAATTCACTTAGCAGGAAAGGGCAGGGTTGAGAATGAATTGTTTAACAGATTAATGTGAATGGCTTTTATATTTTATAAACCTCTCAAGTCCCTCGTGTGCTGAGCCAGGTTTTGTTTATGTACATGGAAACATGAAATCTTTTCCAGTCCCTGTGCAAATAACACAGAATTGGACTTCATTACATTGGCTAATTTAACAAGTCCTGGGAGGCTTTTTGTTCCTCAGTAATAGAGGAGGAGCCACAAACCCCAGAACTGCTGCACCAGCACAATCTCTCTGAATGAAATAATCTTCCTAGCTTTCTAAGCTCTCCATGAAGGGTTTGCCAGTGAGGCCTGAGCACAAAATGAACAAAATGAATTTGGGGCAAGACCCAAGTGTTCTCTGGGACTACCTGGACTGCTGAGCAGCAGGCGAGAGCCCTGGTGCCAAGCCCCAGCCCAGGTTCCTCCTGAGGCATACTCTGATCTTAGTTTCCCAACAAACAGTTGGAAGCATCCAATTTTGGTGAAGCTGTGAGCTGAAGATCTTTTCTTTATAATGAAAAGCATTAAAATCTAAAACTGGGGATTTATTTGTCCCTGGTAACTGGTGGATAACCATGTGAGAAGGGAGGCATTTTAAACTGCTGGTATTATTGCTGCTGTGCCCGTTAAATAGAACTAATGCAAGCATTGCATAAATATTTTAATAGCTTTTTACAGTATTTCTTTAGAAAATGTTTAAAGAGCCACCTAATGCCAGGCAGAGATACTTCCTATGTAAACCCTTGTTAATTCTCTTGTAATGGCTTTATTAACATTGTGTAATTGAATATTGATACAGTTAGCAGCCCTTCAAGCATCCTATTTTATTGAAGTTTTACACTCACATATTGATAAGTAGCACAATGTAAGAGCACTGATTAATTGCATCTTTCAGTAATTCTATTTGAACTAGTTCAACATGAAAGATAAAATTTAGGTGCAGGATAGCTCTCCTTTTTGATCAGCTTTGTGGATTTGATATGCATCGTTTGTACCACTTAATTTAGGTTCATTTCGATTCCCAGTATGCCCAGTTAGTATGACTATGATCATGCTCTCAGAGCAAGGGGGGTCTAAATATTTTACTCTGTGAAATGTTCTGTCTTTTATCTCTTCTGTTATGAATAATTCACTTATTGGTACAGCTTCAGAAGTGAATCCTGTTCTGCAAACCCATATATATTTTACTGGAAAAAGTAAGTATTACAGTGATATGAGCTTTCTCCTTGGAAACTGTCCTTACAGTATTAGAAGTCTGCAGAGAGGTGGATGTTGTGCCTTGTGTTACTTTGCTTAATACCCAGCTGCTTCTCTTGTATACTTCCACAAGAAGCACTGGCATTACCATACATATTTAATCAGAACATGGTTGCTTTTCTTATCGCCCATGTTCTTTGCTTCTTTGTACACATTTTTTGCAAAGTTCAAGCAGGGTGAAAATTACTTCAAGAGCAGAGGGACTATGGAAGATCATGTAGTGGAGCGAAACCACATCTCTAGGGCTTTTGCTGTTGACAGATTTTTTTGCATTGGCATTCTGCGTTTGGGTGAATTTCATAGATTTTCCTAATATTTACTCATCTATTGTTAAGACAATTAGAGGTGTACCAGTTTTATTAAGTTAATTTTTCATGCTTATATTTGTTCACAACATCAGCCGAAACCATGATATCCATGCCTGAGAGTTAGAACAGAGCAGGATGTGTCCTTACCTTCAGTGCAGCAGGAAAGCATTCTCATTTTTGGCAATAGAAAAGAAAGGAGAAAATCTCTCTTTTGTTGGCTTTCCCGTAATCCTAGTATTAAAAGAAAGGTATGGATTTTTCCATACAGGTAGGCTGTGGGGAGAGTATTCAACCTGCAGCACTACGTATTTTGCAAGAGACTCAGATCCTGAGAACTGGTCTCCACTCCATGGATTTTGCCATGTTCTCTGAAGACCATGCAAGGGCACCTATGTCTGTGAAAATTCAACATGTGATAACTGAAACCCACAAGAACTGCAGATTCCAGCAGATTTCAAAATTTTGCATTACTGTATATTTTTTGAGAGATTAACGTGTTTTGGTGATTGCAGTCTACAACCTGAGCAATCCTTGGCTCCCATGTGAAATGTTGGGTTAACAGTGCAATGGTACAGCGTAAAATTGTCCTGCTGGTGAAAGAGACAATCTAAAATTTAGCTTTTGGGTGCTGACGTATTTGGGTATTTTCACTTTTGGGAGTGTAAAGCACTTAGGGAGTAACTGAACAGAAGTGCATCTCCACTTGGATCTAAATCAATAAATCACTTTAGACATGGGCTGGATTAGAATCCAGTTAACTCTCCCAGAGCTCTGCATTGTTAGCAGAAATGTATTCGTCCTAAGTTAAGTAACTGGGAATAACAGACACAGGCTGGAAACTCATTAAATGAGGCTGTCGTGCTCTTTGTTTAACAGTTTCAATGAGGCAAAGGTAGAGAAACAATGTGGTGGAGCGATGACAAAAGAGTCTGAGGGAGGAACTGGATGCAGACAGAGAGCAAGTCTTTTGTGGAAGAAGGAGTGGGACTTTTACCATCATTGATGATTTAGGGGAAAAGAGGAGAAATGGAGACTTCTTTGGTGAAGGCTTAGCACTGAAATATAAAGAGAAAAAAAAAAAACCCTTGATACTATTGACATGATAAAAGGAAATTAAAAATAAAAAGCTGAAGGTAGTAGAGAAATTATGGTTAATAGTCTGGAAGATCTAAGAGGCAGTGCTGATACCCTAAGGGTCAGGCATCTGGGGGGATTCAGTCACTCTGAGTGTGGATGGGTTTGCTGACACAACGAGATCACAGAATTAACTCACCCAGCTTTCCCACAGACATGAAATCATGCAGTGAGGTGGTTCCAGAGAACACATGAGAGGAGGCTGTGATTGCAACCTGGTGTACATAACACAATGTGTATGCCACAGAGTACTCCATCCTGGATGCCAGCTCTAGGTGTTCACAGCAGGCTAAGGAGCACGGGAGAGACAGATGAGTGTTTTGTGTAGGTGGTGGCAGAGAAGAGAGGCAGGGGTAAGCTGTGTGCAGCAAGGTTGCACAGGAACTGCTGGTAATGGAAATGGAGTTGATCTGGTGAGCCCTGGAAGTCAGGTCAGGTGTGTGCCACACTGGACTGCTGAGTTGTGTTTTGATTTTCACTCCAAGAAGGATTCTATGGACAGGGGATTATTGTAGTCCAGAGATAAGGAAAAATTAAGATAATACCTCAGCCCAAAGAGGAATCTCAGGTATGTGATTGACAGCACAACTATTGATCAGACTGAAATATGCAAGTTACTTTAACCCTGGAAGCTGCACACCAGGTATAAGGTAGAGTGCCCAGCTGGTACTGGAAGAGGATGTTGGGAAACTGTCTTTCCCCTTAGGAAATTATGTCAGGAATTAGGTATAAGGAAACCAACAGGACATGATAATTCCTGACTAAAAATTGTACAGGAAGAATAGGTGAGGTCAGTGGGGCACTTTACTCATTTAAGGTCATCTTAATTTGTGAAACTGTAATAGTGTCAACCATGAGCAATCCCTGGGTGTTCTCTAGATCACTATTTTCAGGTGCCTAAATAAAAAGATCTTTTTAAAGAAGAGAAGAGGGAGAGAGGAGGACAACAGGTAGCAAAGAGAGAGAACAAATTGGTCACAGGATAGATTCTTTGCTTTACAAAACATATTTTAAAGAGAAAACTACTGGAAAACATTCCATAACAGAGAAGTAATGTGAAACCTAGTAACTTAAGAGACTTGAAAATATGCTGATTCTATAATAATGTGTAATTTTTAATTTTCTCTGGGGTCTTAAGCAATTTTATTGATACCAGAATTGGCTGACTCATTTTGTTTGCTGAAGCTTGTATATAATAGAAAGCAACTCTGTTTTCTATAGGAAAACAGAAAATCTTCTATTTAGGGCGGATAGAACACAGGATTCAGAAGCACAGGATTTTCTCAAATAAATCATGTACATCTTTGCATCCACTAGCAAATGAAAAAAGACTTGGTGATGGTGCTGGGTTGAGATCCAGTCAAGTTAAAATTAGGAGCCTTGAGGCTTAGAAGTTTAGGATGCAACTTAAGTACTAAAAATAGCTGTGCTGGTTTGGGATAGAGTTAATTGTCTTCATAGTAGCTGGTATAGGGTTGTGATTTGGATTTGTGCTGAAAACAGTATTGATAACACAGGGATGTTTTGGTTATTGCTGAGCAGTGCTTGCACAGAGTCAATGCCTTTTCTGTTCCTCACAACGCCCCACCAGCGAGGAGGCTCGGGGTGCACGAGAAGCTGGGAGGGGACATAGGTGGGAAAGCTGACTCCAACTGACCAAAGGGATATTCCATGACATATGAGGTCATGCTCAGCAATAAACTTGGGGGAAGGTTGGCTTGGGGGCTTGTGGGACATCAGTCAATCAGTGGTGAGCAATTGGTTTCATTTGCATCACTTGTCTTTCTTGGGTTTTATATTTCTCTCTTTGATATTTTCCTTTTCATTACAGTTTAGTAGTAGCATTTTATTTTACATCATATTTTACATCATATTTTACATTTTATTTTTATTTCAATGAATGCACTGTTTTTATCTCGACTCACAAGTTTCCTCACTTTTCCCCTTGCAATTCTCTTCCCCTCATGCTGCTGGGGGGGCAGTGAGCGAGCAGTCACGTGGTGCTTAGTTGATAGCTGGGGTTATACCATGACAACAGCCCAATTTGGAGTTTGGGTACACTCATGCTGTTTACCATGCGTTCCTTGCAGAGAAGAATGGGAACCCCACTCAGACATGCTTAGAGAAGAGCTAATGTACTATTCCGATCTTTCAGCGAAAGTCAATTTTAATTTATTTCTGTGTGTGACTAATGTCATTGCATGAATCATTGCAAAAGATATGGAGAGAAGCATAAAAAAATGTTAAATTGGAAAGGCCTAGTATTTTTCATACCTTGTCAGTTATGACATTTAATCTTAATTGTGTCTGAATTTGACTGATTTTCCAGTTGCCTGAGTTTAGCAAGATTTTTATTGTTGCTAGGACACAGCTACTTCATGTGATAATCTATCATCAATGTAAAGACTTTAGAGACTGATTCTTATGTTTACACTCACAAATATATTCTGAGCAGCCATGTCCTAAATGCAGAATGACCATAACACCCTTATTCTGAAATAAAGGCGTCAAGTAGTGGTTAAGAAATGTTTCCTTTTTTAATCTCTCCATGGATAAATAAGGAAGAGGAGCCTGCTCTACCCTTGTTCTTACATCCTGCGATTCCTTAGTCTTGGTTTGTTTATAATTTTCATATTCTCAGTAGTGAATTTGATTTGTTCTGTTTCTATTCTGTTTTCCTGGTACCATTCATTTCTGCCACTGATTTGTTTCCTCCTTTTGAAAACCAGGCTTTAATTTTTCAGAACAGTCGCAGGTACGCTGCTGATTCCACATTCCCTTGCAGGCTATCTCTGAATTTCTTATTTTCTTATTGCCCTGGCACAGGGGAATTCACTGCATGCATTCATATGGACCCTGAACCATACACGTAGTAATTCTGCTCTATATTGCAGGTACTAACTAAATAGTGGTGACTTCCGAGGCCAACATCTGCAACATTTTTATGGAAAGACTTGAGGCTGTGATTTTTTTCAGTGGGCCTGAATGAACTCACTGCCTGTATCAGCAACAGTGCATTCTTGTCTGACTCTGTTACCCCTGAAAGACCACAGTAAAATTTCTGTAATGATGTAGAATAAGACTTGTGAGATCCCTGCCTTGTTTGATTCATGTCCCTAAAGCCCACAGAAGCTCTGCAGGTGGCTTGGATGTAGAATTGCTCCCCGTAGCTGTAGTAAATAAACCTCTATACTCTTAATTCCTGTGAACTATTTATATCTGTGACTCAACTGTTACAGCGTGCCACAGCTCTGGATGCATTTCAAGAACCAATCCCTTGCCCTTGGTGACCTGAGAGATTTATTTTGGTTTTTAATCCCTAGAGGCAAGTAGCGTGGAAAGGGAACTCACTAAGACTCCTCCATTAGTTGGGGGTCTTCCAAACTCTGGCCATGTTTGGGTCCTTGTAAGTTTACACCACAGCCTGGCCACATGATGAACGAGCTCAGCCACGTTTATTGCCACTAAACTGTTAGTAACCTTGTAGTATGGCAGCACGGTTACAGGAGTGGAGCTGGGAAATCCTTTGGCTTCCTGTTTTTCAGTTTGAAGACAGGCATTTCTTCAGAAAAAGTCTCTGGAACCCATTTTTTTTCTCCTGAGAAAATACGTTGAAGGAAAACGTTTAGCCATTGAATCAGGAAGGAGAGTAGATAATATAACAAAAAGGGGGTAGCTGGACAAAACCCTCAAGTTAAGGAATTAAAGTACAGAGTATGGGGCTCCAAAATAACCCAGAATTTGCACTGAATATGACACACACATTTTTACCTTAGAAATAAGAGGGCCATTTGGAGCATGTTAAAACATTTAATTTCCTGACTTTATAGAGAATTTTATTTCAGAACTGCTGAAACTTTTGCTTGATATCAGCTTTTTTGTTGGAACTTAATGTTTCAGCACAGCAAGGCAGTGCAAGGCCGAAGCCATAGCAATGTGTTATGAGAGCAGTTAGAACGTCATTCATCTTCAGAGTTCATGAAAAACTGAAAGAAGTTTGAAATTTATGATAGTAGGAGACAATGACTATTTTACTAGGGCCATTTAGGACTGTCATTTGCATGAAATTAAAGATAGTCTCTTATAAATTTATGTATGAAGTTCTGACAATCCACATCATTTTAGAGACAAAGATTTAGAATGTGATACTGGAATAACATTTGGTAGATATATTGCTAGATCAAAGTCTGTTGGTATTAATAGGAAATCTCAGTTGTCTTTATCTTTTATAAGGGACTTTTTTTTTTCCCCTTTCCTGGAACAATCTCCAGTAATCAGTGGTTCAGCAGGATTTTAGCATGCCCTATGGAGGGAAGGGTAGAACACTCCTTTAGCACTCTTTGCTGCTTGGTGCGTTTAAAAGGTTTCTGGGCACTTTTGAGGTGAGAATTCAGTGCAGGGAAAAGAGCTTCTTTATCCAATATGAAATCTCCATAGGCCAAAAGAACAAATAGACATTTAATGATGTACAGAGAAGCTCTTGTGCTTTAAGGGTGGAGTAGCATGTAGGACCATAATACAAATTCAGATGCCATGAAAGAATGTAAGCAGTAATGTTGTGTGCCAGAAAAACATAAATGGATGATGTTCTACTAGTAAAATATGCTCATGTTGTCACCCTTGGCGAGCATTACTGACTTAGCTTGGGTTTTGTATTAATTATTGAAAATTGTGGGTTTTGTACTCCCCAGAAGAGTGCTTTATTATTGCAAATGCAGCTGACATCTTGCAGCTGCCAGCACCTTTTTTAAACAAATTCCATCTTCTTACTTCTTCTGTGTTTTAATGTGTGCAGCAGCTTGCCAGAATGACATTGTATTGGAGTATTAGACAGCATGGCAGGGGCAGGCAGAGTGAGTACCATAAGTTAGGCAGAGTGAGTACCGTAAGTTAGGCAGAGCTGAAAAATAAGAGCAAAGAAACCAGCAGAGTAGATCTGTCATTGACATAAAATCAATGGCTCTGCACCAATTTATCTTAGCTGTGTTCATTTACTGTAGCCAGTGATCTCGTACAACAAGTAGTAGAAAAAACATGTTAGAGTAGATGTAATGACCTAGCATTTATCGTTAGGTTAATGATTAATTGATCTAATGCTCATATTTGATTAATAAATTCATAAGTGTGATTTCCAAAGATGTCCATGATAGGCAGTGTCCTCCTGGCTGAGACCTCACGGTATCAGTGTTATCTTCAGGTCTCTATGGCTACTAAACTGGTCACAGCTTTCACCATGACCTGGTCAGTAAAATGTGCTCCAAACATCTAGCTTCACTCCTACAGCAATTAAAACCACAATAAATCATAGGATGTTTACACAATGTAATTATCTCTATAGTTACAGAATGTAACTGTAATGAATGATTTCCAGAACATCTGGATGGATGTGGATGATGATATGCAACTGTGCCTTATCTGGATGCAACTGTACTGAATGTATGATTAATGTTATATTAGATGGTCATCTGTAGAAATACTGTTTGAACATAATACTATTTATTTTAAAAATATCTATTTATTTTGATAGCAACAGAAGATTTCCTCTATAATATGGATTTGGATGGGCAAGTACAAATGTCTCCAGGTAATTTGACTTTCCAGGGATTTTCAGCTAGCAAATCTGCTGCTGCTGGAGGGGTTCTAAGACAGTGGCAATACTTTAGATCTTTCCTGCTGTCCACTTGTGGCACAGCAGTTTTATGGCTTCTGACCTTCTTTTCTGAAGGCTTTTTGTTTTATTATGAGATTCCTGGAATTTCTCAACCAGAGATGAATGGATCTGATGTTAAATACACCCTTCCAAAGTGAACATTTATTGCCAGGTGATTCCTTCTAGTCCTGCATTCCCGTGACTCTTTTGCAAACTATTATGTCATGTGATTTTGTCAAGCAACAACATAATTTAGTCATTTAAGGGTGGAAATGGTCTAACGGTCTAATGGATAGGAATATGATGGGATAAAGGTTGGACTTGATGACCCTGGAGGTCCCTTCCAACCATAATGATTCTATGATTCTATGAAATGTAAAGATCATCGTTCTAGGATATAGGGTGAACCTTTGTGGCCTCTTGAATTTGAACAATATCTATGCATATAAACATTAGGCTCCCTGAAAGCAAGGCTACAACCTGTTTTTTAATACATAATGAATAGGTCTTATCTGCTGAATAAAAAATATTACTTTATCAGGTACAAATTATCTGTAGATGGCGATTTAAAAACACCATCAATATTAACATTTTGTTTTTTCAACTTGTCTTGAACTTCACTTTTCAGAATATCATTTATCAACTCGTATTGCAAGAAAACATATATGCAGGGTTTGAATGGTATTCCAGTATGGATCAGTGCTAATGACATTAGCTCAGGAATATGTTAGAATAAATATTAAATTATTTTTGCGTTTGTGCTTATGTCCACGCAAGCCTTGTGTAGTTCAGTGACTGATTTCTTCAGGGGAAAGTATCTTTGAACATAATGTTGGATCAGTTCCCTGCAATCTGTCTAAGTCAAGCTTTCAATATAATTTTCAAGCATGTTTCTTTGAAGAAAATATTTGACCTAGTAGATCATCATATTTCACTGTCACAATTATCATTCCCTTGATAATTAGTCATGTATATCCAATTTCAGATGTTCTGTTGTGCTGTTCCTCACTGGTAGGAAGCTGATGCTTTGGAAATGCAGTTCTGGCAGGGGATTATATGACCTTGAAGGATAGGCCTGAGTTTTTTTACCTGCGCTTTCTCCAGAGGCCTCTTCTGAGGTTGACCAAGTGGACTGATGTCCTTCGTGCAGGACCATCCCCTTCCTGGGGACAATATGGGGAGTACAACCTATGCATGTACGATGTGCATAAATCAGAGCCTTGCTGGGGTTGCTGGTCCTTTTCCACACTGGTGAAGTCTGTAATTAGAGCAGGGACAGCAGCATATGGCATTGTCCAAAGGACGTGGGGACCGGTGTGTCACCACTATCAGCGATGTGACAAGCTCGGCCAGGATGGAAAACTTCCATGAAGGCTTTGGAAATAGGGGTCTGATCTCCACAAGAGTTTTGTTATGGCTTAGGGAGATTCAGCAATTTTATGTGGTTGCCAATCTAAAGTGGTTTGGATTCCAGTGTTTTAATTTGTTCCTTTAGCTGAAGAGTTTGTCTAACGTAGCTGTAGCTGAACTCTCAAGCACACGAGAAGGCATAGTGTGAAAAAGGCTTGGAAGAAGCCCCAGCTGTTTAGCAACCAGTCCGCATCATCAGCTGTGAATCCTTTCGTTTGCCTACAGAGGAAATAAGATCAGATTAATAAATGAAGCATTCAGGGTCTGGGCTGGGAGGTATGCAGGATCGAGTAACGCACATTCTAGGCAGAGACAAACTCCGACTGTAAATGGAGCTGAGAAACCCGCTGAGTCTGAACAGTACGGGCTGTGTTGTAACCTGATTTGGTCAGGGCATTAAGAATTGATCCTTTTAGGGACTGACACTGAATGGTTGACGCTTAGATGTGTCCTCCAGCAGCTTGTATATCTACGTGAGACTTGTTACATTGCACTCTAAAATACCTTTGTCTACAACTCTCTTAATGTTGGGCTCGTTTTTGGGGGTTTTTGGGGTTTTTTTTAAGGAAATTTGCAACAGTGAGATGGTCTGAAAGGCTTGGACAACAGCAGAGATGTGTTTACCATTTATTTGCAAGTGTCACAGTTAAACTCTTATGCTGTAAAGGACTTTTCTACAGATGGTGCAAACCCCAGCTCAGGCAGTCAAACTGACTTCCCTCTTTTGCTCGTGGAGATTCAGAATTATTCTTCTTCCTCTGGGGATCACAAGGAATCAGTGACAGAATATAAAGGCTGTGCATGAGATTTTCCAGTACTGACCTACTTCTTCTCTCATTAAAATTGCTTTGAGTTTTACCATTGACTTTTCAGGCAGAGTCAGGCCAATATTGTGTGCTAATGAAATTGCTTTCCAAAAAGCTTCTCCAGTAGTTGTGTCCAACCGTTCCAAGCCATGGGTCACAATACGATTTCAAAAGCACTGAGGAGCCCGTCAGCATTGTGAAACAGATTTCCTGGCCCTGGGTGGCTCAGATTTGCATTTTGTAGGCTGTGGCAGGAAGGAGAAACCGCACAGAAGGCCCACTTGGGAAGAAGCTGCTTGTGCGTTTGCCTCTGTGGTCTCCATCTTCAGGTCTGGTGGAGCAAAAGCATTGTGTGGAGGAACCTGGCAGGAACATGGAGCCTTACAACCCCCTACAGAGGGGTTGCCTAAAACAGTTAGTCTCAGAGAATTCACTGCTTTACCATTTCTATCATGTGAGCTTCAGACATTTAGGAAGACTTTTTTCTTTTTCTTCTTCTTTTCCATTCATTCTTTTGTAGTTTGCAGCATAGCTCAGTGTTTCACACTATCTGGACACTCAACAGCCAAGAGAGCTCTGCCAGAGGAGCTCAGCCATAATGAAAAGGATTTTCTTTGGGATTCAATGCATATCCTTCAGATGAAGCTTTACCTGGGTCAGGTTTTTCCTCAAGTATCTAGAGGAAATGCTGAATAAGTGTAACAGCCTAAATGGATGGAAGCCCAATTTTCCTAATATTAAGGGTAGAATCAGAGCCAGGGATTTGGTTTTGGTCTAAATGAACTCCAGGATGTAAAGCCGAGACCAAAAGAAAAACAGAATTTTAAACTGTATGTTTTAAAGTTAATGAATAGTTACACTGTCTGGAACATTACACAGGAAATAAAAACTCTGGAGTTTTTTTTGCTTTTTATTTTTGTGGGGTTTTTTATGTTTTGTTTTTTTTTTTACTTGCACAATTTAGTAGCTAGAGAGCTACAAAAGGAAGAATTGTGCAGTCAGGTAATTTAGGGTTTGTTTTTTTTTAAAAAAGGAAAAAAAGAATGATTACCTGTCCAGAAATGTTTGTGATGAGGCAGTGGAAGCTGCGAAAGCAGCAGTAGTGTGCCCTCCAGTGACAGGAGCTGCTACAGCAGCACAAGTGACAGCCTCTCGCAGGCTCTCTGGGGACTCCTCTG
This sequence comes from Aegotheles bennettii, assembly GCA_013398125.1. NCBI lineage: Eukaryota > Metazoa > Chordata > Aves > Caprimulgiformes > Aegothelidae > Aegotheles > Aegotheles bennettii. Next base: position 462,668 of record VZRW01001813.1, on the reverse strand, counting down.
CACAGGGAAGCTGGGAAAGTTAAGATGAATTAATCAAAAAGACGAAGTTAATACAGGCTAAGTGAAAATATCTACATTCTGCTCTCACCACCCTCCCTTCAGCAGATGCTTTCATTCAGATGTGGAGTGCCCTTAATTTGCTGTAATCTTCATACCCTTGGACACTCATAGAATTGTTTTTGGCTTGGAGACTAAAATATACCAGAAAAAGAATGCAGTTGCCACATACATAAGTAGCTGTCAGTTGCAATAATTTTATATACTTTGATGGATAGTCTTGCAGGAACAAGGAGCTTTGTGCTGTGCACTACACAAAAGACCTTGATTTTGCAATTGGATTCCAGAAGGAAACCCACTGGTTTGAGGCAGGGAGCTGAGGGTGCTCAGTGTGCTGCCCTGCCTTGCACTGGAATTACTCCATGGGATGAGCCTTGGAAGAGAACAGACTGGGTTGCAGGAGGGGAGAGAGAACCCGGCATTTCTGCCATCCTCGGGGCAAAACACTTCTGCTGGGGAGAAACCAAAAAGACCATTGCTAAGGCAGGGCTTCATGGTGAAGTGTTGGGTGTTGGGTGTTGTTCCAGCACTTCCAACCTGGGGTTTGTTGGAGGGGCACAAGTGTTTCTCACATGACATCCTGGATTTGGGTTTGCTTTCCTGCATTGAGGCAGTGTTGTTGGCTGATTCTGCAGTGAGTGTCATTCTAATTGTGTCTCCATTTAGGTTTTCAGCACTTTTCCTCATGCACATAAAACCGTATGCAGAGGGGGGGAGAAATCCCAGGAAACCAGGCAGGGAGAATGAAATCAAGAGAGCATAACAAAAGGCGGTGGTTTTTAAGAGTCATGTTTTGTTGATCTGGGTGATGTGAGCAGAGATTTATGGGCTTGCTTGAGCAAAAGTTGAATTCTGTCATCTCACACTGCTGAATAATCATATTGCACACAAGGTCTGCCTGAAACATATGAAGAGGGAAATCCTTTCCCTCCAGTGAAGTGAACTGATCATATGGAGAACAGCTGGAATTTAACTAGATCCTGATTTAATAAAACATTATTAGTAGTGACATTACCTTACGCTGTCATGGCAGCAATCTGGAGTGGCACTCAAAATATTTGCCAGGTGGGAATCACTGGCTCTTTAACTATTATTTCCTGGCTTTTTTTTTTTCATCTCTACTTATTCAGAGGGGAAAAGTACAGAGAGGCATCAGCTTACGTAGACGTGAGCAGTTACCTTTTGCACAAAGATATTTTGATAGAAAAGATATTTCAATCAAATCACAGATGGCAATACCATCAGCTTCTTAACTAATATTTTTAGAGTTTTAGAGTGCAGTTTTTGCACTTTTTTCATATCTTTATGTAGTTTTGAAGAGAAAAAAAATCACAGAATTATAGAATAGTTTGGGTTAGAAGGGACTTTCACAGGTCATTAGTCCAACCCCACTGCAGTCAGCAGGAACATCTTCAACCAGTTGGTTTAGAGAGTATAAAAATTTTGGTTTGCAGTAACCATGTCATCGAAGGGAAGATGCAGGCACACAAAACCACCTTGTGTTCCCAGGTGGTGGGAGTAATAGGGTTCCCTTCACTGAAACACTCCTTAAAGAATTAAATAACTTGATTTTTAAAGTATGTCATACAGTATGCAAGGTCTCAATGGTGTCAATAATTGCTCTACTTTTTAATGGGAGTCTTCTATAATAATGTAATAAAGCTCAGAGACAATCACTGAAGGCTTTTTAGGACCCTTTGTTTTAGTTTGTTTGGCACCAAGAAGAAAACTATTTCACATGTAGCCCAGGTTCCTTGACTTTATTTTTGAAGTGATGATTAGTAATAGTAGACCAACATAAGCAAATTTCTGTAGAGCAGTAAAAAAGTCAGTATTTTTCCAGTCCAAAATATCATATCCTGGTTCAAGTCTGCAGCTTGTGCAAACCCTGAACATATGAATAATGTTGCTTTCAGGGATACTTTTCACACACTCATAATTATGCATACAAGCATCTAGTTGGAGAAAGCATGACTAATATAAGAAAAAATATTTGTGTGCACTCTTCCACAACCAAATTGGTTGATGGCAGCAGCAGGTGTGAGCTGCAAAGCTCAGAAAAGTTCAGTTCTGTGTGCTTACTATACCTTATATTGTTTAATTCCTAATCCAATTTCCTAACTTCTGCAGTCTGAATCATATAGGCAGGTCTTCATTCTTTGTAATCTCATTGCATTGATCAAATTCAGGTGTCTCTCAAGGTGTGTGGGTGAGGGCATGGAAGTGGAGGCATTTGCAAACACCTTTAATAGAAATGGATGTAAAATCTTATAGCTTTTTGGCACTTCTGAACACATTTTGTTAAGGAAAAATTCCATTGCAGTGGCATTTCAAAAGTAAAAAATATTAATTTATGTGGGATTTTTTTTTTAAATTAAGCCGCAGTACAGTTTTGTCATTTTATTTATTTAACCATATTCTAATGGTTAGGAATATGATGGGATAAAGGTTGGACTTGATGACCCTGGAGGTCCCTTCCAACCAGAATGATTCTATGATACTAAAAAAAACCCAAACAAAAACAAAACAAAAACCCAAAAACCCAACTCTGTTTAAATGGATGCTAAAAGAAAATCATAAAACTATGAATAAAAATGTACCAGACATGATAGGGCTGGTAATTTCTGATTAGACATCACCACTAGAGTTGTTACTGTTGTAGATCAAATTTACAGCTGTCTGAAGGTGTTACATTTAGAACAGTCTCATTCAGAAATCATTATTAAACTTTGCATACACTTTAAGGGTTTTGTGTTTTGGGTTTTTTTTCTTTTTTTTTTTTTACATTATTTATACTCGGCATGTCGAAACAGTTCCTATTTCTGTTTCTCTTGTTTACTTCCTATTTATTAGAGCTGCAGACTTTTAAAAGCAAATTTATTCATTACAAGGAAGGACCATGCATAATATAGAATTCATGCTATTTATCAAAGCCTGGAAAATAATTATGGATCTTGTGCATGAAGGAATAGAATTTACACATGTTAGTGGGATGATATTGTTGTTTATCCACTAGAAAAAAATTGTTTGCCTGAGGCCAAAAAGGTGTATTATTTTGGAAGACTTGCTTATCAGAAGCCTCCTAACTTTGTAGGAATTCTTATGTGGATTTAACTGCCAGCCATGTGCTTCTCTGAAAGAAAACAAAATAAAAATAAAAGAAGAGCCTTTGATAAGTTTTTGGTAAAATATCAAGGTATTCAATCTCATTGTGGCCTTTCAGATAATTAGAGATCTTTTCAAAGTAGCTTGTCCTAGTGAAGGTGCAGCTCAGCCAGCCTGGGACTGTGCTGAGCAGTGATTTTGGGTATGATGGCTGTCCTGAAGAGAAATTATTCTATCTTTGGGTACATGACAAATTTAAATGCACTTTAGACTGCACTTCATTTTCAGTGGAGTTTCTTGTTCTGAAGGTTTAACTACAGCTATAATTTTATTGTCTCCATGACTCTGCCTACTGAAAGTTTGAAGCCAACTCATTTTTACTCAGTTGCAATTCAGCCCTGTTTTATTTATATTTGTAAATATTTCAGAAACCTAGGGTATTTCTAACTCCTTAATTCACAAATTATGCAGCAGAATGCTTTAGACAGAATCCTCCTCTCTGCTAAAAAGCCCAAGTGATCCTGAACAATGACAACAAGATCTCGCTGCAGCCCATGATTTGCCTTAAATGGGTGTTGTAGACATTGGTTTTTTTCTTTGTAAATCAGAATTTCAGTAGTGTTCATTCAGTAGGAAAATATAGAAAGAGAGAAGAGAGTCCTATTTCAGAATGAACCCCCTTCCCCTGCAAAACCTCACCTGAACAATTTAAATCTGAATTAAATCTCTTACAGGCATGAAAATCAAACACCAAACTTTTCCATTCAATATTGTCACCAGCAAAGGACCTTAAAACTTCAATCCGAATGTTTAGGTTTCTTTGAGACAAAATATGTATACACAATCTTCTAGCTGCACAACAGCTAAACTAAAATGGACGCAAAATGATATTTTATCACTTGTGTAACCTCCGGCTGTTTAACTGAGAAGTAGATGCTATTTTATGCAATAGCAATTTGGAACGCTATAAAAATAATTACTTTTAAAATCTATACTGCACATATGCAGATGGTTAACAAACTGGCTCGCTCACCAGGTGAAAATGATATTGGGAAAATCCATGCTCTAGAGATAGTGCCATTCCATTATAAATGTGCAAAGTATGCAAAAACATTACATCTATATTGTTTTCCAGAACAGACTTTATCTTAATGCCAGATGTTTTATTCTTTGCATAACTTGTTATAACTTACCAAGTCTCAGTTTTTCTTTTGGGAAGACAGCTTTTCCCAAAATTTATAAAGCACAAGTATATTCTGTAGCATACAGAGGGATTCTTATCGTGAATTAAATCTATTTCAGTTGTCATATTTTATCGTTATTACTTGGTTACTTAATTAGTAATTTCTGAGAGCAACCACAATAATGCTTGCAGATATTATAGGAGAGTCAGCAACACTATGCATGTTAATAAAATTTTAGAATTTTGTTGGTTTTCCAAGTGTTCCTGTTAAGCACCAAAGGCTATTGCCAGTGTTTTGCCCACAGTTTTTCAAAATTGAAGAAAAATCTTTCTTTAAATAAGTATGGACCACAATTGTAAGAGTCTTCTAAACTGCAATGCATATTCTGAGTAAGTATGCATTAGGAAAAGAATCTAAAATATGGTTTAACACGCATGTGACAATAAATTAAGGAAATACATTTTGATATGTGAGAAAAATTGGTTTCCACAAAAGTACTCATCTCCTCCTAGTCACAGCTGTGAGTTTTGAATATGTATTAAGCTCTGCAAGGATAGCTAAGCTAGGAATTTGGCAGTAATAGTGTATTCATAAATATACATGAAATGTGAAAAAATAGTTTACAGAATTGAAAGGGGACATTGGAAAGGGTAAGCATACATACCTTGAGATAAAGATTGCAATTCATTGTCAGCATAAGAAGCTTTTGCTTTTAACTTATAAATGTTATAGTGTCATTAGATTTTCTCATATGTGCTGCTTTACGTGTAATTGAATAGAGTATTAACAACTGAATGGTTGTTTAAAGGAAGAGAAAGAACCTTCTACTCAGATAGTTTAAGTTTTAATATCTACTCTCCAACAGAAACAAGTCATTTAACATTCAAAGAGAGATCTTGGCTTTTTCTCCCAACTCACTTTACCTCAACAAACCAGATGGCAAATGTCTCCCTGAAAGAGCCAGTGAAAACAGTGTCTGCATCTGCCCACCCTCATGTTTTTCTTGCCAGTAAAGGGGAAATGATATTAAATGTAGGGTCTTCTGTTAAGCACTTGTAGTTACATTTCTAGTTTTTCCCACTGTGCATTTTGATGCTTCATTGGGTCAACATTTACGACAGATTTTACTTGATTTATTTATTAAATTTATTTATTGAAGCCATATTTCACATCACACCTTGCAATAACAAGCAAATATGCCTTTGGCCAGTATTGATATTTTCCTGTAAATTTTTCACTTACATATGGAGACATCTGTCCATTTCCAAGGTGATCATCTGTGATTTGAGAGCAGAGTTATCTTGTAAATAGATGGTTAATATACATATATGTATCTCCAGAAGCCTTACATAGTACAGATAATACCTGGATTTACCAATTTTACAACATTTAAATGTTCATATTTAAGGTAGCCAGAAAACGACTGAGATGAATTCTTAGGTTGTTTGTTGCTTACATCACCATTGAGAGCTTTTGTAATGAGCATCACACATTGCCTTCAGATTTTGGGGGGGTTTTCTGCACTCTGTCACCTAGGAAGAGTCAAGAAAGACAAAGAATGGAACACATAGAAACTGTTTTTGTATTTCTTCCTGTGGAATCTGTTTGGCATTAATCTTACCACATTAAGAGTTGGATTAATGGCTGATGAAGTGAAAAGTGAGGTGATAAATCAGTGAGTTCATGTAGAAAGAGTAGGTGTGTTTTAAAGGACAAATTAAATTGTGACAGAACTTACAATGGTCCAAGAGTTTGTGGTCCGCGTTGGTAGTAAAGGGGAGATCTTTAGAAAGGATGTTGAAAGAGGGAGGGTAGGTGAATCAAGCTATTGAGTTGGATTGTGTTTAGTAAGGTTGTATGTCACTTATTTTGTATTGCACATACATGGTTTGCTTTCTTTTATAATTAAGTTGCTCCTTGGTGAATTTTGCAGTGGAGAAGTGTGCACTGCAACATGGATCATTGGGTTTAAAATACTCTGAGTAACAGTTAAGAAATACATTGTTCAAGTAAGCACCCTTGAAGAATCACAAGTGAGCTCTGCTCAAGAGCAGGGCTCTCGTGGGCCTCTTCCTGAAAGCACTACCACTATTTTCAGTAAAGGGAGTGGGGGGAGGGAGAAGAGGGAAATCAGATGGTTTTCATGTTTTTAGATTACACTTGAGATAGAAAATAGATGTGATCAGTTCAGAGAATCAGGGTAGATTTTGTTTGCATAAATTGTAGCTACTTTACATACTTAACCTTGAAAGACTTCTGCCAGAGAAATACCATTTTGTTAAGGAAGCATCAAGTCTCCTGCTCTGCAATATCTCATACTACTGGAATATTTTGCATTCCTGGGCAGCCAGCAGGCGCTCTGAACACTGTTATCTGCTACTTGTCCATTTGAAAAGCCATGTGCAATTTGTTTATCCAAACAAATAAGTGAAGTTTGTGGAGAATTCACATTAATTCTGAGCAGAAGTCCTTATTGGGAATTCACACATGGAGTAAGTGACTTGAGTTTTCAGACCACAGCATAATTTAAAGAAATATATATGTATTTTTTAAAAAATAAACTTTTCCTGCTGCATATTTTAACATGTATGACAATAAGCTGATGGATGTTTAGTAATTACGGGCAACATGCACATGGTTGAGAAAGATTCAATTAAATTCAAAGAGGAAGGAGGCCTCTGAGTAGGAGCAGTCACCAGATTTATTGACAGCAAAGATCCTCGTCTTTGTGTTCTCTACATAAGGAACCTGTAGCTTTCAGAAGGTCTGGTATGACACAGAAGTTGAGATCTCATTATTGTGAACTTTATTTTAAAACATTGGTACTTGGCAGCATCATAAGCGCCTTGGTGTGCTTCAAGCCACTTAATGTGCTGCTGTCTGTCCCCTCCACAGGTACAGTAAAAAGGGCCAGAGCATCCTATGCCCACAATTCCTAATTCATGCTGTGTTGCCCTGGGAGATGCGTTCCCAGCAACCTTTTTCTCCTTGAAATATTTTTGCAGCTGATCTCTTTCTTGTTGGTTGCAAGAGGTACTGATAACATTTCCTTCTGCCTCCACGTGGGATATTTACACACAGACGCATACAGAACATGAGGTCCAACTGTTATGTTCTCCAGTCTGACCTTTCCAGACCATGGGATGCTGTTCAGTTATGCCTGTGCTGGAGTGGTTGCCAGAGTCAGCTACCTGGGGCCTACTTTTTGCTTGGCAGCACAGTGCAGATCTCCCGTGGCTGCCACAGAGCTCCCTGACATGCCTGGTGAGATAACACAGACCTTCCAGAGAGGCCCAGTCTAGATCAGAAGAATATTCCTTTGATATTTTTCTCTATTTTATTTATGATTTGTGAAGCCCTCGGAGCTGTTAAGCTGCCTCTTTCTCTTCTCTGCTGTATTCTTAGCTATATTCTTATGCTGTATCCATAGAACAAGAGGAAATAGCCTTAAATTGTGCCAGGGGAGGGTTAGATTGGATACTAGGATAAATTTCTTCACTGAAAGGGCTGTCAGGCCCTGGCACAGGCTGACTTGGGCAGTGGTGGAGTCACTGTCTCTGGAAGGATTTAAAAGCTGTGTAGATGTGATACTGAGGGACGTGGTTTGGTGGTGGCCTTGACAGTGCTGGGTTAACGGTTGGACTCAAGGATCTTAAAAGTCTTTTCCAACCAAAACAACTCTATGATTCTTAAAGGTCCTGTAATTACAGTTCAAACTGCTCACCAAATTGTCTCAATTTTCTGTTATTTGGGGGCCCTTTTCCTGGTTCTCTCCATTTTGGGTCATGCTTTCACTTGGCCACTTTTTCTCATGTCCAGACACTTGGATGGCTGACGTTGTCACATACGACCGTGTATTCTTCTACAGTGACTGCTTCCCGAGAAAAAGCTCCGCTCTCCTTTCTCGCTGCTCTGTGGGTGTATGCTGCACTCGTACTTGTTTAAGAAAATCAAAGCCACCACTGATGTGGAGATGTTTCTAATGGATCAATGTCTTTGTGTTTTGTGGCACTAATAGACATCTTCCTTGAAGTGGCCCAATTAGCAGCGCAGTCCTTTCTTTCTCAGCATATGAAATTCCTTCCAACTTTGAGTAAGCTGCATATTTTATGTTTACTTCAAAGTTGTTGATGGCAGTGCACAATAACAGTACCTGCTACAAAAGCCTATGGAACCCCACTAGGAGCTGAACAAGAGCGTTCTTCACTGATGCTTCTTCTTTGAATTTTCTTGCTTCACTAATCCCTGTTCCATTTATCTTCTCTTGTACATGGATCTTTAGTCAGTACGCTGTATGATACTAGGTCAAATGCTTTACAACAGTTTAAGCCATGTAATCATCTTCATAAAGGCAAGCATGTAATCATATCAAAGAATGAAATCAGGTTTGCTTGACGTGACCTATTTTCTTTCTCCAAGAGTGCTGACGAAGATTCAGTTACAAAACTTCCTTTAGCTTATGATTGTTTTATAGGTCTCAGCCTTTTTAAAATGCTACTTCTGTGACTTTTTTCCTGAATCCAGGTTAAGCTCTTGCATTCTTGATAGGGAGAGCAGCTCATAGTGAAAACCCTGCAGGTGTAATGTTATAATATTGTTCCATAAAGTGGGGTAGGTGAGCTGGTCATCACTCTTGGTCCAGTGTCTTCTGCAGCCATCTGATAATGGGGGAAAGAAAGGAAGGATGATTAGAGGTCTGGAATGTGCCCTGATATAAAAATATAAACCACACAGAAGCCTGTGTGTTGCTGCTTTAAGAAATGATATGCAAAGGTATGTTCATAAATTAATGAAGACTGGGCTATTGAATTTAATATAGGCCTATCTCAATTTCTCCTGGTTATTGGATTAGACTCGTTAACCAGTTTTCTTGTTTCAATTTCAAATTTAATTGTATTATTATATTTATTATTTACCTGTAGCTTTTACCCTGCTGAAGAGCACCTCACTGGCTCAGTTTAGGGTTTGAAGTTGTACCCAGTGGCTGGTCAAACTCTGAACCTTTTAGTATTGGTGACAGAGCTTCCATCATGTATTCCATTTTAAAATACTAGTTTCCTAATATGTGAAGCAGATGGATGCCATTCAGGTAGACACAACAGTGAATATGTGAGTGGAAGAAAGGCTGAATACAGCTGGGGAGAGTAAGATAATGAAGTAACAAGACAGAGAGTACAATGGGAAGCTGAAGAGATCTCTTCAGTAAGATGCAGCCAAGACGATAAGGTCACAGATTCTGTAAGTGCAAGAACAGGCAAAGTCACTTTCTAGAGAATCATTGCAAAATTTAGAGCTGGAGAAATAGCCATTAAAAAAGTCAGAATTCAGATTTGTCTGCTTTGTATTGCCTTTGCATTGCCCATGTCTGCACCTTCCAAAGCACTTGAAAGCCTTGTCCTCCTGAAGAACAGGGTATGAATTTAAACATGTATTAAAGATACATAAGATAATAAAGCTGAGTTATAATTTTAGTGTATTAATTTAGCTGATAATACTGAGTTCTTCTGTATGTCCTCCTTCAACCAACTAATTGATGTTATAACTACATTTTGAGGATTATTTCTTTGAAAAATAAATGGCTTGGCACAACATCCTAGTTTTCTTTTGAATAATTTATGTAAGAATAATTTTTAAACTTGAAAGAAGTCGTTATTTACCTGTAACTCATCATGTGAATCTGAGCTTTGCCTTCTGATGAAATGGAACAAAGGTGATGGATAAGAGTGTGAATGTAATAATAACCTTTTTAGATGAGTGTTTGGAAACTTAATGTGACTAAGAACAAAATAGAGGCCATTTCCTGCTGGCTCTTCATCTGTGCTCACAGTGTTCCCCTTTGTTTCTTACTGGCTAGATAACTTTTTTAAAAAGTAATGAATAGTAAATATTTTAAGAGAATATCATAGCAGTGGGAGGTAGTCTAAAACTCCTAAAACATGAATACCTGAGAGCAGAACACCACAACATACTCTGTTTGAAGACACATGCCATAACAAGATTACAGTGCAGTTTTATTGGAAAGTTAAAGATAGAGGTATTGATGCAATTATAAAATGAATTAACAATATAAAGTTACTTTTTTAAATACAGAAATGAGTCATTTAAATAACAGTAAATGAGTCATTACTGAAATGATCTGTAACTCCATATATTAAGGTGGATTGTTATTTAGGAGAAGTTTTTACTTTCCAGTTTCCCTTCTCCTGGATCCTCTCTCTCACCTGGTAATACAATTCTGTTCTCTTCCTGCATTCTCAAGTGCTCAACATGTAATAGTCATGAAGTCTTTCTCTGCTGGTGATGTGGTAATGTGTTTTGTGTTGGTAATGAACAGTAATCAGGCTAATGACGTGGCTAGAACTTTCCATCATGAAAATAGTATGGGATGGAAACTATATATGTCTTCTAGCAGTGACTCCAGAGAATTATATGATAATGAAGTACTAAAGGTGCTTCAGTACAGAGTTAGGAGTAGACCCAAGGGGTTCTTGCTGCTCATTTTTCTTTCTCTCCCTCATTACTGACTACTCTCAAGTATTATTTCAGGTGTGTCTCTTTTAGTCGACCTTTAAATATCAGCTGTTCTTTTTTTCCCCTTCCCTTGTTTTTTACTATACTAAGCAAGCTTCAGTGAGTGTTTCAGGGGTGGTGGATAGTTACTCTTGTAAGGGATAGAAGGATTATGTCTATCCTAGTGCTTCCCAGTATAAGCAAGCCTCGGAGGGACTCACGCCAAAAGATGCACTCTTCAGTACTCTTAAGTAAACTTCCCATAAAACAGCAAAACTCATTCACCTTCACACTGTGAGATACAATCATAGTGCAATTCTGTAAATGTAAGTCTGCCAGTACCTCTTTATACTTTAACCCTTTGACTCATTTCATTTTATAATGATGGATCAATACCTTTACAAAAGCCTTTGCCTAGGCTGAACGCCCTCCCTGCTCTATTGCAGTTAGACTAATGGTCGTTCTTGCTCTTTCTTTTTTTATGCTTACACTGAGAATCCTGTTCTGTTATCAGTTGATGTTTTTAATCCATTTACAGTGACTCTGCACTTCACAAACCCACACAGAAGTCTAACACTCTGTCACAGTATCACTGAAACCTGAGACACTAATGCTAGAGTGCAAAGTGATAAAAAATAATGAACTAGCTGCATGCTTAGTGAGTCATAGTGCTTAGCTTGAACTGGCTATGAACATTTTGGAGGCCACGTGGAAGAGATACTTGTATTCCAGAAATCGTGTAACTGCTGGCACCTGAGAGTACCATTTGGACCACTTGTGTAGGATAATGATCCTCCCTTGTGCTGTACCACAATTTCTATTGCTACTCTGCGCTGCTTGGCTTAGGATGCTGGTGAGCCTAAATGTTATGGGCATCACTGCTACTGCAGACTTCTGCGTTAGGTAGTGCCAGGTGTTCGCCTGGAGAAGACAGACAGGTGAGGTGCTGTAGAAGCAACCCACCAGTTTTCTGGTGCAATCTCCAGATACTTTTAAATGGCTATAAATAAACCGAGAAGATTGTAAATTGGACTTTATCTCTAAGGTTTCTGCACTCTTCTGGTTTTTAGAGCCATAAGCCTTGACTTATGCCATTTTGTCTCCATATACTGAAATTTCTCCAGCCTGGGATTCAGCAGCTCAGGGCCTGCATGGATTTTGGGGGCAGAAACCATGTGGTCAGAGGACACTGATTTCTTAACCACTTAGGCCAGATGCCTGAGGATACCTGGGGACAGAGAAGAAGAATGGAGAAGACAGATTGTTATTTTCTTTTAAACATTTCTGTAAATGAAAACACTTTTTTCTTGCCTGTACCTGCCAAAGGACTTTGCTGACTTGTCTGCATCTCCTTCATGATAGGACAGAGTGGCACTTGTCGTATGCTCTTCTCTTGGTGTCTGATTTGCTTTCATGCTCAGAGGAGCCAGCATTTTCTTCTCTATTCCCAGACAGAAGGGCTGCTGCAGTCCGAGTGATGCTCTCACATTTACAGGTACGCTGAGCACTAGCACTCTGTCACTGCTCTTTGTGTCTTACCCATGATTTCTTTGTTTGTTAAATGGGGCACAGTTAAGGGTCATACTTCTGTCTGGATGTTTTCAGCAGTTATTGTGCTCAAAGGAGATGAAGGACAATTCATTTTTTCCTTCCTATTTGTTGCGTGTTGGCTTTCTAGACATAGAATCATCTTGGCAGAAAATGCCCTGAGCAAACCTAGGCTTATATACTGCATGAGTCCCAGTTAAGAACTGCACACCTGAGTGCTGCTTTTCTTCTGAGAGGCTTGGTTACTAAACATTTACTTTTATCAAACAGGGGTTTTTTTAAAAAAAAAGTGCTTAAAAAGCTTCAACCATGTGCTTAAAGACTTCTTTGAAGAGAGCTGGGAATGAGCATGTGTTTTTACTTAAATGGGTGCTGAAATCTCAGCTGGATCCTAGCCAGAGTTTGGCAGTTTCCTATTTAGTTTTGGTAGGCTTTACCCATTGGGAAGAGGAGGAGATGTTTTTCAAAACAGGAAAATGAAATTGTACCCCCCCACACACACAATTGGCAGGCGAATAAAGGGGAGAAAGAAAACTTGAAAATAGTCTTCACTGCAATTTAAATCGACCAGACTTCATTTTCTTGGCAGCAGTTCACTCTTGGGATACTTGATGCATGTCTACCTCCGTACAGACACAATTTAGCTCTCCTATGTGTTATCTGATATGTTTCTGGATGTCTGGCTCAGATTGAATGCTGTCTGCTGGCTTACTCCTTTCTTCTGCTACCTACAGATAAAGCATATTTGCTGTAATGATTTGAGTGAAATACTGACCCTGATGAAGACGGCTTGGGTTTTGATTCCAGGAGATGGGTTTTTATCTTGTGTGTCAGAAAGTGACTGTATGACCTGTAGCATCATCTACACCAACCAAGTGTGAAATCAGCTGTGCCGAGTAGCTAGTATGTTATAATGAGGAAATAATTTCTCTGTGGAAATAAAATATTCATGCTGAGGCACACCTGCTGTTTGAATATGGAGACATACAGCAAAAGAAGAGGATTTGTCAGCCTTTCTTCTTCACTGCTACCCACAGCTGACACCTTACAATAAACACATGGTAGGTTCAAGGCTTTGCTAGAGCAAGAGCTGTGTCTTCATGAAAAGACAGGATTCCTAAACAGGGAAAAAAAGTCTGAGCAGTCCTCCAAGTCCTGCATGAGTGAGTGCTGACCTGTAATGTGTTTGTTACATGTGGCAGCTTTTCCTGAACCTGCAGCCCTTGGGATGACAGCTTCCCTTCCTCCCTCACCTCGGATGGCTTTTTGTAGACATTTTTAAATCTCTGCTACTGGAAAGGCGTTGTTTCCTTGAGGATTTCTCTGTAAACTGTTCTTCAGATCTCAGATTCCAGGGGCAGATAATTATTAGGAAGGAGCAGAGCTTAAAAAGAGCACTGCACATTCCTTATCCTGCTGGCAGGCAATTGCCTGCGGGCAGTCGGTGGGTCTGGGCTGCAAAGTGCCTCTTTCTGTTGCCTTTGGCATCGATGCTGTAAGCAAAAGGTTTTCTTCCTTTAGCTGGGAGGTTTTCCATAGCAACTCAGTACCTAAGTGCTGTGATTTAGCAATTTTACATGAATTTGCCTTTCATATTAAACTTTGACATTGTGAATTTGGTACTTTATGGGAAAGATACACTGGCACGGAGTGAATTAGTTCTACTATTGCACTGACTGCAGTTGAGAAAATAGACTCATGCCTTTGAGAAGCCAGAAGAGGAATATTCTGGGAAGTAATTTGAACTGAGATTGTTGGGAGAGTAATATTGCTTAATGTATCTGCTCTGACAGCTGAAGATATGCTGGAGCATGAAATAGAAAAGGAAAAGACAGTTGTTAGGCCAATGACAAGATGAAACCATGCTACTTATGACAGATGTTGGCAGCATGATATCGCTGTCCTCAGGCATTCTATTGATCTGGAGTATTAGAAGCTTCTGGATCATGTTTGTTGTGTGTTTCTAGAGAACTTGTTAGGGGTAATGCTCTCTGACAGCAGCCAACTGGCAATGGGGATTCTTCAAATACAAACAAACATACAAAGCATCAACGTTTTCTTGCTGATTGCTTCATAGAGTGGTTGGTCTTTGCTTTCATACTGGAACCATTTGCATTGCAAAAGTTACAACACTCTCTTGCTTCGGGACCATCAAATAGATAAAAGAGTATATGAAGAAATATAAAGAAAATTGAGCTCGGTGAGATGTGGAGGGGCATTTTGGGAGTGGCAGAAGCTTTGTCTTCTGTTTATCAAGGTGTAGAATCACAAGCCAAGCTGATACCTTTAGAGAAGCTTTCAAGTAAACAGGATCTTCAGAACTTTGTAGATCCTAGCAAACTGTCCATCAGTGAAACCTCACTGAAAACTGATGTTCCTGTGTCCTCCCTCTTCCAGACACACTCCTGGCTATTTCTCTACCACCTAGGCTTTCCAGGTATTTTTGCTGAGGTTCTGCTACCTTTCCAGCTTTTAACCATCAGGAAGCTGAGACAAGCCAAATAGTCTCTGGTCAGGTCTTGTTAAAGTCTAAAATGCCTTTTTGGCAGCGCTTTCTGTATCTTGGCAGATTTGGGTCTCTGTTGCTTTCCTGTTTCAGTGACACTGTACTTTGAGCCTCTCATCCATCAGAAAGGATACGAAAAATTTCCTCTTAGGAGAGCAGATTTCTGGAATTCCAGTGCTGTGATGGCTTTTTTCTTCTTTCATAAGCTACAATTACTGTCTAGCATTGAGTTCAAAACTCAGCTTCATTTCTTTGCTACCTGTTTTTAATCAAAGGAGCCAGTCTCTTGAATTCTATTTTTTAGTGTCATATCTCTTTCAGCTGATATGAATCACCAGAGCTCAGTAGGAGATGATGAGGTTCTGCTAATTTGCACAAATATTTATGAAATACTGCTTCCTGCACACTTTCTAGGTGTCCCCAAACTATGCTGATGAAACCAAGTCTGTACATCCATCAGTTGATGCACTCTATAAGAGTAAAGATTCCTATCAGAAAATGAACTGCTGCACAGAGGACCATCTTCCAAGGAAAACTTCCTCATAGCTCTTGATGCTGAAAATAACCAATATCTTGGGCTGCAAACCAAAGCTCATGTCTCTTGGTGTGTTATGATACGGGGAAGAACAAGGTCTCAGAAGGTCAGATGAATTGCAAGCCATTCCACATCCCGAAATACAGCTGGAATATTCGTCCTCTCTGGAGCATCACAAATTGGAGCAGCCCAAGGGGAAATCCAAAACCAAGCAGTTTGGCCTCAAAGGGCAGAATCAAGTGAAGGTATTTCATTGATGGCATCTATAAATGTTATGGCTATGATAACAGCAGTTATCATAAAACTTCTACCCTACCTAGAAGCCATGGCAGGGTACCTGTGGTTTATTACTGAAAAAAAGGGCCTGACTATGACACGGAAAATTAGGCCAAAATGTGGATGCAATGAAGGTGTGTTTTTAAGCAAAAACAACCACTTCCCATCAAAAATAGTCAGGAGGTGGGGAAGAAAAGCATTCAAAACAGTAAAAGGATGTCCCAAAGCATTACTGGCACCTGGAAAATGTCCACAAATATTAAGGAAAAAATCTACATACTTCTTTGTTGGTTGTTGCTTTGATTTTTCTGGGTGTTTATCTATATTTCTGTTTTTTTCTTTTGTTCCTTTTACTGCATTAGTTAGCTGTCTGAGATGCTGGACTAACATCCCTGGGATTGATGAGCTTTGCATGCAGAATATGTAAACCAGTTTTATTCCACCCTTCTATACCCTGCCCACTTTGTCCACCTCGGTTGAGCTCTGCCTCCTGTCTAACAAGAGAATAGTTGGGAATTTATATGGTATCTCCTTCCTGCTCAGACTGATAACAAAGGAGACAGTTGGCAGAATGGAGGGGGAAAGGGGCGTGTGGCTAGATTGAGTGTATTGTACTATGATATCACCATCTAATCTCAGACCAGCTCATTTTTTGCAATCTACACATCAGCCATCAGTTGCTAAAAACCTTTCCATTATTTTGGACAAGGATCTAATTAAAACCAGAAGTCTGGAGGGGAAAGGCTCCGTATGCCATTACACGTGTCCCAAATTGCTGGATTCCTGCTATTTTGTTAGTAGCTCTGATTGTCTTTTCCTTCACCTAACTGAGCTGGGGTAGAGGTTTTTTGTTCAGTATTATCTAGATCTCCCTGACAACCTGGCATCTCTGTTGTGATGTGGGCTTTCTTTTTAACCTTTGTCGACAATGCTGTTACAGGCTAGCCTGCCTTTGGGCAGCAGACAGTCAGACACATGAGTGGTAGAAAGTCTCAGTGACCCTTCAGTGGGTACTTGCTGGCACCATATGGATAAAATTTTATATCCAGCTTTTTGCTATGGAAGTGTTGTAGCTAATTTCTACAGTGCAGCACAGTGTAATATCTCTGATCAAGTAAAACAACCTCAGGATTTCCCTGTTCTTATTGACCTAACAGCAGACCCCTGCTCAAATAAAAAAACACCTTTTATTTTAGGTAGGACAATCAACAATAAAATATCTTATTTTTGTTGGGCATAAATAAATTTAAAGAGTAAAAATTCAGTGATGTGCAAGAAAGCAAACAGAATTGTTTTGTGTTTGCAATGCAGTGGACAAGTGTACATTGATTACCTGGAGCTTCTGGTAGTGTCTCACCAGTTCTGCTTTGGAGAATTCTTTTAGAGGGACTTTCTCTAGGCGTTTTGTCATTTTAGGTCTCTGGTGTAAAAAACAACCTCTTGCCTTATCCAATATTATCCAACATTAAAACATGGAGGAACATGTCCTGACTTGAGTGTAACACAAATAAAATAAAGAGAATTATGAGTAGTTTGGAAATAACCAGGAGATAACGCAATAAATAAATAAATAAATCTTATTCTTTCACGTAATTAACATTTCTTTGATATCCCAGATGTGAAGGTTGCAAAATTTTCCTTTTGGATATTGATTGACTTTAACATATGTCTTTATATCCTCTGGGCTTAGGTTTCTCCAACTTGCAAGGTGCTTTTTCGGGCAGAGGTTTTGGTACTGCCAGCACAGCCTGCTCCAAGGCACTGCGTTCTCCTTTCGTCAGGAGGAGACAAATTTAAGGAGTAGGATAATATAGTCTCATCTTTTCCATGCCACAGTCTAGTCTTAAGCCTGCTGGCAAAACTTTTACCCTGATGAATTCCTTGGTGATGAGTGCTGTTTCTTTGGCTGATATGCATAGGCAGAAGAACATTCCTACATCACTGCCCCAACTTTCTAAAACATACTTAAGTAGTTTACATAAAGTCCAAATCTGCATGTGAAATATTCTCGTGAGTCAAGGGTTTATTCACTGTGAATTCATTCTATGAGTGGGAGGAAACTTAAACTGTCTTAGCTAAAATGGCCTTTATAAAATATAGATCTATTTCCTAATATTTATGTCGGATTCTACTCATTATATTTTCTTTCTCTTTCTTACCTCAGTCTGAAACTATCTCACCAACCCATTGCTAGCACTGCTTCACATGGATGTTAATACTAAATCATTAGTTTCTTCTGTGCCCGGGTCATTAAATAGTCTCTCTGATTTACCAGAATGTGGTTTATAATAGAGGCATTAAAAAGGCATGTATCTTTAATTGCTTTTTAATGTCACTGCTATTTATGGGTAATTTTAGTTTCAAAATAACCTGAAAAGTCATGTAAAAACATAAAGCATTCTATGATAAAGGTGTGCCAAGGAAAATTCATCATACAGGATGTTATTTAATTGAAGTACTGTTAAAGATCCTAGAATGAAACAAGTTTCTATGTGCAATGTATAATATTTATGTAAGTCAAACTCAGTGTTGTACTAATTATTGCACACTCATAAACAGTAAAAAAAAATCATAGGTATGTTTTCTATGAGCATTATTAACAATTATCATACCAGTTCCAGCTATGACAGACATAGCCTGATCCAGTAATTGTAGGAAAAACTATTTGAACTGATGTTAATTCAGTGCTGAGTGGCAATGCACACCCTACATTGATACAGCAATCTGGGGCTTTAGGTGTGAACGACATCGTTTCCAGTGCATGGGAACTGAGTCGGCTCAGAAGTCTCCTGATGGGTTTCACATCAGTAAACAACTTTCAATATATCACTTAAATCAGGAAGGATGGCTCTCCAGGATCCCGTAGAACAGTTTCTCAAAAGATTTATTTCTTCACTTTCGGCATCTTCTATGTTAGTAACAGCTACACAAGGCAGAGCAATATGCTGCCAAGGTTTCTTTACTCGTGTCTGCAGTAGTAGCATACACAGGCTTTATTTAAGTGTTAATAATTCTGTGCGGTATAAGATGATGGGGCATGAGGTGCATATATTTCATACAGGTAACAGATAAATGGAAGTATGACAGACATTTTCTAGAGGGATTTTGTGTGTCCAGTTTGACCAAGTGCCTTAGAGAAGACTTATTTTCAGAGGATGGTTACCCAGGTGTCTGAAGCTGTGCATCTGAAATAAGTGTTCACTTTATGTAGGTGCAGGTCATATAGTGCTGCAAAGTATATGTGTGTGTGTCTATGCAGATATAATTTCTGCATGTTTGACTCATGTCTGTATATATAAGAATAATTTGTATATGATCCTGTGGAACTTTATGTTCTGGCAGATGGGTCTATATTAATTTCCAAAACCCTCAGCAACAACAGAATTACTCTGCAGTGTTAGGGAGGAAAACATTACAATAAAAATGAAGCATACTTTTAATTATCTGTAGTCATTCAGATGAAATCTATAATGAGCTTGATAAATGCTGATGCTCTAGGCATCAATTTTTTCAAATGGCAGTAGAACCAAAAATATCTGGAAAGGCATTGTTAGCTTAGGCTACACAAAATTTTTGAGGTCTTGGTTAGGAATAATTAAAATGACTTATGTAAGATAAGTGTCATATCTCTGTCAGCAGCTAAATGTTAAGTGTTATTATAAACTAATTACTTCCTTGAATTGGAAAGAAAATTATAATTTTGTGTCTTAACTGCTAAAAGACAGCTTGTGATCCTTCTCTCACCCAAGCTCTTCATCAGTCTATCTTCAGTGACTTCAGTGCTATGAGATGCCCTCAAAGTAGATGAGAAGCAAGTTTGGACCCCTGGGACAGCAAAAAACCTGACTGTAGCAAGAAAGCAAAATCTGTTTCTGACATTAATTTATAAATCCGTAAAAGCAGAAGCAGCTGATGCTGTGGGCTTTTTCTTTGTGTTTCTGACCACAGCCTTGTTGCTGGAGAAGGGAGGAGGGAGCCTTGTGCCCCAGCCCCACTGCTTGCCCTCCCTCCCCGGGTCTGTCGGCTGCCACCCTGCCACTCTCACGGTGTGCAGTGAGCTAGCTCACCTAGCCAAAGCCACAGGCACTGAGCTGATGTTTTCCTGCAGTCAATTGCAGTTGAATTAATGTGTTTAATTGATTCATAAAGCTTTCTGACACGTGGCAGAGTCAAGGAATTGGATGCGGTGGAAGCATGCAGCAGAGAGGTGAAAAAACAAAGAAAAAAGCTAAAAGCCTAGTTTACCCTTACCCCAGTGTCCTGATTTCACTGGCCATTCTTCCTTTCCTGCCTGAAAAACATGAACATGGAGCCTGACCTGACAAGGATGATGATCTGTGTTATCTCCATTAGAGGTCCCACTGAAGTCACATCTTCTGGAGTTGGTCGCTTGGTGCCCTGGCAACTGCCAGCCACGTGTCCCACCTTCTGGTACCCCTGCATTTGAGGTTTGTTTAAGAAAAGCACCGATGTGGTTGTGTTGTTTCTTTGTGTCTTGCTTACTAAGAAAAATGTGTATCTCCTGTTTAACAGTGTAGTAACCAACATGGTCATGTAAATGGTGATGAAAGGACTATGGAAGAATGATGTGGGGAAAAGGAGAGGGAATGGAAAGATGAAGAATGGCTAAGGTAAAATGCAGGGAATGTAGGAAAGTAATTAATAGGTAAGAAAGAGGAAAGGAAGAAGATTTCAACCCCCATCCTATGTCTTAGATGCCTCCTCCCTATAAACTCACTCATTGCTTGGTACCTCAGGCCCATGTTTTTGTTCTGCAAACTCCCGCGTCACTTCATCCCAATTTCAAGTCATATGTTGAAGCAGAATTACGTGGAAATGAGCCATCATCCTCTGAGGGTATAGCCTAATGTTACTTGAAAAATCACTCCAGGCTTTCCCCAGTCACCTGAAGTGCCATATGCCAAGAGCTGATGCAGTGTTTGGGATGCGCTCTCCCGTTGCAGGGGTGGAGGTGGTCAGCACAGGGCAGGAGCAGCCCTGTCTTTGAGTCTTTGAGGATGTGCTCGTTTCAGAAGTGGTTTAGAAAACAGGCAGTTACATCTTTGTGCAATAGACTATGCTGCTAGCAAAGCCAAAGAGTGACTGAATTTTTGTTGGATCAGAGAAGTGTTAACAGGAGTCCGTGATCTCATGCAGCTTTGCTTGCTCCAGCAAGAGTAACCTCTACACGCTTGAAAACCACACGAGCATTCATAGTCAGCCTCCAAACGAAAGCACACGGGTTCCTGAGACAGTGGCTGTCTTCCTGGCTGGTTTTCTCTCCCACTAAAATTGAGCTAGGCAGCAAAATCCAAGCCTTATCCATCAGCTTCCATGGGAGTGGACTTCAGAGCTCATCAGGCAGTAATTGCTGCTGTTAGCCTGGACACGTTGCCTGGAATCTGCAGCTGCAGTCTTGTGTTACCAAATTAACTGATCTCCATGGAAGCCACTGCTTTAATTGGAAAGAAAGGGTGTCAGGGGAGAGTGAGGACACCCAGCTTCAATCTCAGAGTCTCCACTCCACATTTGTTTCTGGCTCATAAAGGGTTTGAAGGCAGACCAGGAGCAGTATTTTAGGGAAATGTAGCACGCTTGTCCTCTTCACAAGTTATTTTCCAAGTATTGGCCACTGCTGGGGGCAGAATATAGGACTGGGTGGACCTTTGGGCTGACAACCTGCAGCCAATCTTATGGCTTTTGCACCTTCTTCGTCTGAAATGAGCATGCATACCAGATTTGTAGGCTTGAGACTTAAACATGGATTTTACACAGAAATATCCTTGCACATCTCTGCCCTCTTCATCCAGAATCTTAAAAGGTTAGTGAGAGAGTCAGTGAGGCGTAGGGCGAAATGAAGGTGTATCTGTAAAAGTCAGTGGTGTTCTGCAAGTGAAATATGAGCACAGCAAATGGCTCTTTCTCGTGGCAAGGAAAAAAATGTGAGGTTGGTAAAACAAAAAATACTATTTTATGTTTCAGCAAAGCTGCAGAGGTGGCAAGATAACTTCATTTAAATTAAAAATATGAATGCAAGCCTACAGGCACGCGCTCGAGAATAAGACAGGGAGAGGACGTGATTATTGGTTAGAGTCTGAGAATAAACCTAGGCTCAGGGACTTTTCATGAATGTAAGAGCCTGGCTTTCTAAAAATATTGCAGATGCTTTCTTACAAGCTTTTTTAATCCCACGGCACTGTTTACATTTTGTTGGTTATATTTTAATAAGTTCTGATTTTTCATGGGAGTTGCTTGAATTTCTGTGTTTATAAATTTTCCATGTTAGAACTAGTTTTCTTGGATGTTTTAAACAGATTTCTGTGCTAGTCTGGAAATGTTCAAATGAAAGTACAGTTAGACAATTTGCCCAATGACATCTGTTCAGCAGCATAATTTTGCTCAGCTACAAATGACATATTTAATTGAATGAAACGTTTCAAATAGACTTTGACAGCTTTCCAGCCCAGTATCTCCAAACTTGCTATTTAATGAAAACATGCCATCCTACAAGTGTTACAGGGACTATAAAGAATTTGCTTTATGAAAGGCAGCACTGTGATGTTAGAAAAGAATGCATTGAAATACCATGTCTGCCACTTGTGATATATGTACTTCGTAGCTTCTGAAACATCTCAATGTATTCCAGGGAATCTTTTGAGCCGTGATTTCGGTGCTGTCTGTGTTGCCTACATCTGTGACTCTAACGCAGTGTTCTGCATGCAAGAACAGAATGTTAAAAGATTATCTTGTAGGCGTTTTAATGGAAGTATAGTAATAGGAAGTATGCATTTCATGAGAAACCACAGCATTGTCATCTGAGGAGCAGATCCACGGAAGGGGAGCCAGAAGTTTCAGAGCCGTGTTAGTCTTTAGTCTAGCCAAAGCCAACTGGGAGTACTGTGTCGCATGAATTCATCCTGGCTCAGCCCACAGCATAGCAGTGCACATTATGCTTGGTCTTTGCCATAGATACTTGAGAGGTGTAGATGTTCGGTGGTTGTTTCCAGCATAATGCTTTACTTTTGGCATTTTACTTCAGGGTTTCACAGCCACTGCCATTATTCTAAGTGAAAACTGCTTAATATAGCTCACACCGTTGTGTATCTCTTAAAGTAGTTTGCCTAAATGTATAAAATTGTATTTTTCACAAAAAATCAGTTAGCCAGTAAGCGCTGTCATCTCCCCATAGCTGACAGCAATTTGTGGCCAGCGTTCCTCTGGAGCCTTTACTGGAGGTGTTTGCTTTTCATGGCATATTGAACCGATAACGTGATTTCTGTTATTCTGCCACACAGATAAGCTCAAGGAGGTCATACAAAATATTCCTCACCAGGAGCTCTCCTTGGACAATTCTGTGAGAGAGATGCTGAAAATCCTTAAATGCTGCTCTGGCATATTGGAGTGGGCTGGTGAATAACTTAAGTCAGAACATCTTTGAAGTTAACACAGATGGGATGCTGGGAAACCTGTTCTGACTTTGGCTTTGGGCGTGTGTGAGATGAGCAGTTTTAGTCGAAGTTCACAGAAGTTGTGCCATTCCCTCTTCTGCTGGAGAAGTTTTGATAGGTCTCCAAGTTCTCTTGTGAAGACAGGGCAAATCTTGCTGGTATTCCTGTCATCCCTGTCCCCCCATGGCACGTGGGTTGCTTCTTCCCTTAATGACCACCTGTGCTGCAGGGTTCCTAACACTGTCCCATTATGACCACCCTGAGAGTTTTACAGAGTCACAGGATCACAAAATGGTTTGGATTGGAAGGGACCTTAAAGCTGTGACCTTAAAGCCCTGCCATGGGAAGGGACACCTCCCACCAGACCAGGTTGCTCCAAGCCCCATCCAACCTGGCCTTCAACATGGCCAGGGAGGGGCAGCCACAGCTTCTCTGGGCACCCTGGGCCAGGGTCTCACCACCCTGACACCAAAGAATTTCCTCCTAATATCCAATCTAAATCTGCCCTCTTTCAGCTTGAAACTGTTCCCCCTTGTCCTATCACTACATGTCCTTGGCACCAGTCCCTCTCCAGCTTTCCTGGAGCCCCTTCAGGCACTGGGAGGTGCTCTAAGGTCTCCCTGGAGCCTTCTCTTCTCCAGGCTGAACACCCCCAACTCTCAGCCTGTCCCCAGAGCAGAGCTGCTCCAGCCCTCTGAGAATCTTTGTGGCCTCCTCTGGACTCCCTCCAAGAGCACCATGTCCTTCTTATGCTGAGGGCCCCAGAACTGCACCCAGCACTGCAGGTGGAGTCTTTGGCCAAGCTTAAGACATTTTAGGGAGAGAACATTTTTTTTTACCCATCTGCTTGGTTGGAAAACATGTTGTTTATCTTCTTCCAAGGGGGAACGTGCTTTCACCGCAACACTGGTTAGCAGGAGTCTTTTCATTAACGTTTTGGAATTAGAATGCTAAAATAAATGCTACAGTTTTGGCAAGTGAATGTTTGCCATAAACATTACAATGAGTGATGGAAGCAGGGTGTGTACCGAGAGCCTGGAACAGCACGGGGAGCCGCTGATGTGCTTAATTTCATTTCAGTCTTTTTCTATTGAAGTCTGGGGAGGTGAGGTTTGTGGTTTATTTTCCAAGCAGTCAGGAAACAAGAAAGCTCTCAATCACTCAGTGATTGCCAGCTTGCGAGGTGGTTTTCTCCCTTAGTTGTTCAGATCTGTTTGTTTAAATTTTCCTTTGGTTTTCTATACGCTGTATCCTCTATAGTGACTAGTTCTGAAGACAGGATGCTTGTAGGCTTTAAAGCTCTGTTTGTCCCTCTTGTCTCCCTATCCCTAGCACACCAGAGAGCAGCTGTGAATGAGAATACCTGTGTTTCTGAACACACTGTACAGGGACACTGCAGACTGTGGCTCTTGCTTTTAATGTTGTAGCAGGTGTTTATGAAAATTTGCTCTCTTTGCACCAGATACTGTTCCATCCCAATCACGTGGGATTTTAACATGGAGCCCAGTAGACTCAGGATTATATGGATTTTCACATCAAAAGAACTGGGTAGAAGTACAGAGATATATTTTCCAAATGTAGCATATGATCAATTTAAATTGCCTATCTGCAGGCGACGTGAAACAGGCCAGAGGCTCCCACCATAGAGTTAGTATTGAAACTTTGGATGCTTGATTGATTTTTTTAGCTATTATACTTTTGTTTTACTCCCCTCTTTTCCTCCAAATAGTTGTGCTAATTAAGCTGTGGGAATTTCTTTCTCTCGAGTTCTTCATTTATGACATTGCAGCCCCTCTATGGCAGCACACTGGAGTGTAGCAGATAGGATATTATGAAGTGGAGACATTCACTGGGAAAATGTCCAAAAACATTTCAAATCACTTAAGATAATTGAACAAGGGGAAAGAAAGTGATGTGTTTAAAGAATAGGTGGTGGTTTTTGTGAATAGGATGATATTAAGTGCCTGTGCATGGGAAAATCATTACCTATGCTTCACTCATTTGTTATACTGTAATGAGAAAGAAGAATTGAAAAACACCTCTATGAATATCACCTCTGTGTATATCAGGAGGTCCTTGCACTGAAACCACCACTGCAGCAACAGCAGGCTTAACAGACTTGTTTATTCTTATGGATATACCTATGAATAAATACAACAACTGAAGAAATTCCAGTGTAAAGGTCAAAATGACCTGAAATGAAGTGTTCAAGTGTTAATAGAGTACATTGGTGTCAGCAGACAGAGGTTTATATGACATTTTTTATAACTCCCTGTATGCCATCCTGTTTCACTCTCCTCATCTCCCTTACTTGCAGACAAGGTTTAAAATGCATAGCTGGAGGGCTTGTAATTAGAATTTTTATAACAGAGTGAGGCAGTACTTGGATGGGGGAGAAAACAGGCACTTTATCATTCAGGAGGAGGAGAAAGAGTAACAATTGTCAGTAAAGGTTGGATGTGTGTCTGAGCTGCAGGCAGCATATCTGAGACTTGCACTACCAGTGGCTTATTGTGCTGGATGTTCCCACAGAGTAAGTAGAGCAGCTGCCTGTCATTATTTAAGGAGTCATAGGAATTATAGAATCACAGAATGGTTTGGGTTGGAAGCAACCATCCAGTCCCAACCCCCTGCCATGAGCAGGGACACCTGCCACCAGACCAGGGTGCTCCAAGCCCCATCCAACCTGGTCTTCAACACTGCCAGGGAGGAGCAACCACAGCTTCTCTGGGCACCCTGGGCCAGGCTCTCACCACCCTCACACCAAAGAATTTCCTCCTAATATCCAATCTAAATCTGCCCTCTTTCAGCTTGAAACTGTTCCCCCTTGTCCTATCACTACATGCCCTTGTATTTAATGTCCTTCCTAAAACACCAGTTCTTGGAGTACTGTATTTGAAGTCACAATATTGGGATGTTAGTCAAAACCAAAGGTAAGCATGAAAAGTCTGTGTTCCTCAGTCAGTTCATAGCACCTTCTCCATATCATTAAAAACAATGCTGTGAAACCTCCCAGCCAAGGAGTGCATTGCCATGAGGTTGGACCCCAGAACAGAGATGTCCACGTGTGAAACAAGATTTAAGGTGATGACTGGGGGCTGTATTTCCAAATGTTTCCACAGGATAAGGAGTTGCAGAAACAAAAATCAGATCACACATCTCAGTGCTGTGAGTCTTGCAGTGTACATGCAGAGTACCCAAGGTTCATTCCTAGGCATGTCAGACCTCAGGATCAAATAGTTGACAAAGCTTTAGCTCAGATTTGAGGCTGCTTTACATCTGTATGAGATTCAAAAGAAGAGCTGCTTTTAGAAATTGCTTCTGATGTTTCTGTTTCAGGCATGGGGTTTTAGCTAAGTGTCCAGTTCTTGCTTCACTTTACCCCAGCTCAAAGTCCTGGTTAATGCTTGGTGGCTGTAGGCAGATCACATCACATCCCTGTTCATTCACTGGTACTAACACTCAGATAGTGCTGGCAGAAGCAGGGATTTGTTACTGTAAAATCTTGGGTCTCTTCTGCTGGCCCTGGTTCCCTGCTGAAACAAAGGTCAAAGTTTTATGCTCCATGTCATGCCAGAGGAAGGCCTGCTCCTTCTGAGTTGTATGACAGTGAGCCACATACCACCCAGGATGTTGAAGAAACATGTACCAGACTATCCAGACATTATATTGTTTAGTTTCAAAGCAGTGCTGGTGAACTGGGGTTGCTGGGTGCCACTGCAGTTTCACAGAGCATCTCTGAGAAACTTGTAGATGCATTAGATGGATAAGAATGTGTCTTTCCCCTTATATCTCTGTTGCAGGGGGTGACTTGGAACAGGGAGGGCAACCAAAGAAGTTTCATCCTCAAAGACAGATTGAAAAACAAGCCTGTGTGCTGTGAGAAAAAGATTTACTCCTGAGGCTTTTGCCTAGTAGTTTCTCCCGTATCACCAAGGGAAACCCTGGTGTCTGCTCCTACTCTGATAACGCTGAGATTTTTCCCAAGGAGCAGCACGAGCATGAAAAGTACACAGCTCTTGTCATTTTTTATAGCCTGATACGCTGTACTTGGCACGTGGATGGTTAAGGGAGAATTTGATAATAATCTGCATGATATATGTACCAAGAAGGAAAAGCAATTGTTTCAGCTGGTGAAAGAAGTGTAACTAGAAGAAACTAGAAAAGGCTGAATATCAGGAAATGCATCTTGACAGTAACATCTGTTGGAATGCAAGGTAAGCTCCCTTTGAAAGTGGTGGGATGGGCATTGCTTCTGACATTTGCAGCTCGATGAGACAGAACCTAATTTGGTCTACAGCATACTTGGCTTCCAGGGAGGCCGCCTGTATGATCCACTAGATTTTTTCCATCTCTCCTTCTGTGACTCTGTCTTTCTGACTCTCCCTGGGTGATGAAATATCATTATAACCTTTTGAAATAATATATTGGTGCCTGGAGAGCAGAGAATGATTTTCTCATTTGCAAGTGAGAGGCAGCGTGTTAAATTACTATTCCTGTCATTAAATGGATTGAGTAAAAAATCTGATGTGTTTAAAACAGGACGTTCTCCTGCTGCCCAAACAGACCACCTCAGACTTCACGTTGTGGGAGGCTGGGAAGGTGAGGGTGAGAAGTTTAGATAATGTTCATCATATTTCCTGGGGCTTAGGTTAGTGGAAGCTGCTTGACACCTGAAAACCTTTCAGCAAGTCTGACAGGTAAGCTTCCTGCTGATTTACAGAGGATGAGGAAGCCTGTGCCGTGTCTGTCATAGATCACGAAGAATAAAACTTGTCCTTCTGGGCCATCAAAGCTTCTACTTGTTAATTTGGTGCTGGGAAATGTGAAAAACCCCACAGTACTGACAAACACAGTGACTAAATACGTAAATAATTTGACTCAAGGCTTGCCCTTTTGCATCTTCAGAGAATAAATGAGAAAGTTGTGGTGTTGCTTCAACTGATTTATTTTTTTTAATCGTATCCATCAGTTGATGCAGATCTCGGCAGCATGTTTCTGCCTCTTCATGCAGTGCAAAAAATTGATAATCATCTGGTACTGCTGAGCATTGTAGCTGAGGACATTTGAAACTCTGGGCATGGTGATGAATTGTAGTATGATATATTAACATTATTTTGATCCCTGCTCTTTCAGAATTACATTGATCCAATTAGGTTAAGTAGCTTGCCATCTAAATTAATTTACTTTCCTCTATTAATCTCCTTTACTGTGGGTCAAAAACAGAAATGTAAATCAATCTGTTGCGTTGCATATCTTTTAGGAGTGGAGGGGTAATTAAATTACCTAATAGATACATATGTTGAATTAATTGTCTGGTGTGCTAAACATTATTGCCATAATTGGAAAGTAAAGTGATGCACACTCAGTTGTGGAATTTGAATGCTTGTTAGATTTTATAACCTTTGAAGAAATGCTTTTACATGACTTGCTGTCCCTGGTTGCTAATGCTGCATGCTTGTACAGCTACAGAGCTTTGGAGACATGAGACATTTTGAAAGTGGGGATAACAGCTTTCTCTGCTAGAAATTTTTGGACTCCCTGGTAACGTGTCTTCTAGAAGTCCCCAGCCTCTACAGTGTGGAGAAAACCTTCCCTATGGCTTCCTCTCAAACTAGCATCAGCAGCATGCGTGGCAGGAAAACAGATGTTTCAGGGGTGATGGTTTAATTACTGAGCTGAAGGAGTGTTAAATGCAGAATCCTGAAAAACTTTTCATTTTCTTGAAAAGGTCCTTCAGCGGTACATGAATTTCCATGATTTAAAATCCTACTTTGGCTGCTACATCGGGGCATACGGTTTATTTTACTCAGTTAGTCCAATAGTGGGACTCCATCATCTTGGTGCTCTTACCAGTCTTTTACTACTCACACTGAGACTCCAATGAAAACAAAGCCTTGATGTAGGGGAATGAGACCCAGTGGTTGGAAACTGAACACAGCCAATCTAGATATAAAGTTCATTGTTTTTACATTGAGCTTAATTAACTGTTAAAAACTTACCAGGCTTGTGATAGCTCCTTCATTATAGGAGATCCAGACAAGGGCTATACAGTAAGAAAATTGATCTGGTTCCATCACAGTCATTGTTCTAGAAGATTAATTCAAGCCAAATGACCTATGGAATGTGGCAGGTCAGATTGCTGATAGCAGTGCTCCCTTCTGGTATTAAAATCTCAAAGTCTATGAAATATTTTCTAAATTTGTGCCTGAAGGTAGAATGAACAGAAGCAGAAAGGTCACCTGTATCATCACTGCTGTCAAACACTTTGGAAACAGCAGAGCAGAGAGTATACTGCTCAATCACTTTGCCCTTATGCTGCATCTGTTACCCTATCCCTTGCCTGTATTTTGTCTCATTAAATAAAAATCACTCCAGTATCCTGTATGAAATCCCATTTCCAGAAAGTGCACAGCAGGACTCTGTTGGCTTCAACAAAGATGGGAGAACTTTTGCCTTTACAGAAGATTTCTAAGGCCTGCTAAACGCAGAACTTAGCAGTGTTGTTATATAAATAACAATGATAGTTAAGAAAACTGCTGCTCTTTGTGATAATGACAGTAGGAAATACAGATACAGCACACTTTGCTTTGCACAGGCTTTCCAGAGGCTGCAGGCACAAGAGGTGAGATAAACGTTGGTGTCAAGGGCCCGCCGAGACACCACAGGGGATCTGAGGTGTCCCTGTGGAGCTGGTTGGTGAAATGTATAAATCAACACTAGGTGCTTGGCTGGGCAACCAAACCCTGCTCTAGGTATGGTGGTTGGTTGAGATCCAGAGCAGTTTCTGTACAAATCATCAAACGCTGCAGTGTTTTAACATTCTATCTATCAATATGCTAATATTTCCCACAAGCTGAAAAGTGCAAAGTGAGACTCTGCTTGAATGCTCCTTGTGTTGGGGCTTTACTGTCTTCATCTTTTTACATTGCTGTTTCCTGTTTGTTTTTTTTTTCATTTATTTTTTATTTTTTGGTCTCCTTTTATTCATCTTTTTTTTTCCTTCTACCTTAAGATTGAGCCTTTTAAAGATGGGTTTTCTCTCTAATAAGTGTTTGCACAATTACTAGCACCCACCAGATCCTGATTGTGACTTAGCCATCAGATATTAATGTGATGCAAATAAATCAGTAATGAAAATTAAACGTCTGTCCATGTTCTAATTTTATATACAAAGTGCAAGAAATGTGTACCGAGGCTGTGTACTAGTTCACACTAATATATGTGCACACGTGCAGCATTGACCAGCTTTAAATAAAAGGGCTTGATTTGTTCAAATGAGCAATCCAAAGGAGAATGGCTTCTTTGAAGTGGAACAGAGTATTGTGAAATGCTTTCAATAGTCCAGACTCTCTAGTTTCCAGAAGGTGATGGTGGTGTTTATCTTTGGTTTCTTCTATATGTGCCTCTGCATTTCACTAGAGTGTCTGTCAAAACTCAAGCACATTTGTGTTGAGGTACGTAGTGTAACGCCTATGTTCAGAGTAAAAGTGAAAATGTATTCTTCCTTCTGGCCTTGTTAGAAATGCTTTTCAGATAAGGAGTCATAAAAAAAAATCAACAGAAAGACTTTTTTTTCCCTGTTTCATGAGTTTGCTACAAAAAGAAAAGTTTTCATAGTTGTCACGCACATGCCCTTCTCTGCAGATTTCCATGGTAGTTGCAAGTCAAAATTTTGATGTCATTGCTAAAGGCAGGAGGGGAAGCTTGGAGAGAATGAATACAACATGTCTCATCACAGACATGGTCTCTCACTGTCTCCTGATACATCGTTTCAAGTCATTAGATTTCCATTTGTTAATACCCTTTTTAGACGAACAGAATAAATCCAATACTCTAACTTCTGTTATGTTCTTGTAGTATTTTTTCCTTGAGTGTCAATGGAAGAAGTTTGTTCCATTTACCAAGAGCTAAACTAGTCTTTGGGTGGTCACTTGCTGATGAATGCAACACATCATAGAGTAAAATATGTAACAGAGGGGAAATGTTTTCCTTTTGCAAAAAACACCATTACTTAACAATACTCCAAATGTCTAGGTTTCAGATTTAATGTAAAATGTGTTGAAAATTACACGGAAGATTCAAGACTGAGATGTGCTGGCACGCAGTCCTCATTTGGTAGAGAAAGCAGTCTGGAAACCTGTAGTCTTTTCACAATTAACGAAGGAATTGTTCATGTCCTGTGGCTTCCAGATTTGGAGTTCTATTTTTCCTTATTTCGCACACAGCCCCAGCAGTCCTTGTATCATTAATGCTTGGCTTTGATCGCTGTCTCAAACAGAACCGCTAAAGGACAAAGTCAAGGTGATGTGGCCTTAATATTACCTGTGCTCTATTTTTTTTTTTACAGGGGCCTGTTAGCCAGCAGCTTCACAGAGACACATTATTTGAAAGATGGCACTGATGTGGTTCTCGCAGGCAATTACACGGTAAGGTTGGCGTTCCGTGGGTAGATGATGCTTCATCGTTAAAACCCAAAGTGCTCTCTGCCAGGATCTGAGCCACGGATGAAACAGCTCGATGTGTGATCTTTTCTTATTGTTGCCGTCAGTACCTTTTTGACTGCTGTGATCCTACATGTGAATTTTTAAGAGAGAGGTTTTAAAGGCAAGCTGCAGGGTTTTAACCAGGTGACTTTCAAAATCTGTAAGATGTGTTCAGCTTCTTGGAAATATAGCCATTAAAATTCTATAATAAATGTAGCCGTTGTTGATCAGTTATGGAGGAAAGTCCTTGTTCAGTTAGAAAGAAAGCCCTAAATATCTGATTTCCATGTTGCATAAGGTTTCAAAGGCTTGGGTGTCTTTCCACACTGGGGAACCCATGGCTGGGGTTTGGGAGAGGGGTTGGGTTGGTTGAGTTTATTTTTTAAACCAGACCAGAAGACTGTTATGGATATACTTTTTTATATATATGTGTGTGGTTTTATGTGTGTTTACATATAAAAATATGGCCAATATGATCCTTGTTAAAATCAGTAGTTAAAAACTACTTTTTATAATGAAAAATGCTCTAAGGCACTACTGGTTTTGTCCTCAGATGCTATAAACACCTTAATTAGAAACAACGCAGCAAGCAATTGTAATTACAAAGTTTATCTTTTATCTGCCTAAGTCCTATAAGGTATTTGTTATATTATGTTACTTATATATCGATGCTGTCGGAAGAGGCATCTTGCTTTGTGTTCCCATCCATAATGGCTTGGCTGCTATCAGCGAAAGACATTATTTCTATGCATAACATCTTACTTCTGAAAAAGCATCTTCATTATTGCTCCAGACCTCCCAAGTAAAGCAATCATTTTGAAAGCTTTCAGTGTTTTCTTTTTTGCTGGATGCTTAGATGATCTTCAAGATCAGCTTAGTAGAAAATAGTAATTTGTTTTAGAAACAGGAAGACTGTATAGACTCCTAAAGGAAGTAAAAGGAAAGGAATGAAACACACAAGGCTTTGATAGATTAACTTACATTAACGTGAATATATGTACAGCTGATGATAGCTAGGCTTTCCCTTGCTGAAGAAAAATATCGGGTTTCATAATGGCAGTAAGACATGATTAATACTGACAGTGCATTTTGCTGCCTAAAATATTTTTTGAGAGATCAGTGAATTCATTTTTTATTAAATGCTGCAATATGGTTTTAAAAAGATAAGTCTCTGTGATTTTGCTTTTATATCTCTCCTTCACTGAGCACATCAATCTAGTCTGCAGCTGAAACCAAATCAAATTTCCCATTGAAAAGCTGCTTAGTCAAATTCTGCTTGGAGGTCCCACCAAGCCAGGTTTGTGGAGCTGCCACATGGGGAGTTTCTCAAGCACACAAATGAGTGTCCAGGTTATTTGTCTGGTTAATAGCCATTGAAAAATTTGCCGTTGGCAAAAGCTGGTATCTATTCAATGATCTCAAATAAGGGTAGAGTATTGTTTTAAGTATGACAAATCAGCCATGGCAATTATTTGTTTTTAGTTGGCCATCCATTTTAAAAGATTTGATAGGAGAAAAAAAATGATTCTGCAGTTCCATGGAGTTACTGAGATAGAAATCAATTTTCTACCAGTCCAATTGCAGGCCATGGTCTGATAAGTTTACATTTTCTGTATTGAACTCTGGCATCGTATAACATGTGGATCTCAGAGGAGCTGTGAACTGGGCCACAACAAGGAGCTTAAAGTTAATCAAATGACAAGTTGCGTGTGAAGAGGGAAAGAAATCAGGACCTTTGCCATAATTCACTCTTTGATAAAGACAGCCAGACTGTGTGGGACGAGATATCAGCTCACGGAGGACTGTACTTAGCCCAACAGACTGGCTTCTTAAGAGCTATGAACTCCATCTCTGCCTTTTATTTGCTTTAAGTGACAAGAATAAACCGACTTTATTTTGGGGCTTAGGCTGTTTCAGGGTCACTGTGTGAGAGTCAATGCTGAGGCGGGGGTGTGGTGGTGTTTTTTCTTCTGTCTGATCAACTGGATGCATGTGACAGATAATGTTAGAATCAAGTGAAACAGTACACACATGCTGAAAACTTTGACATTGATAGCAATTGTGACTGAAGCAATCATCCCCAAAAAATTCAGCCTATGACTTCCTCCCTTTTATTGTGGCTTTATCCTTGCTAATGTGGTACTGACTCTTTATGGGTATTGATAATAAAAATACCCAAGAGTAAAATACTATTACCCTATTTCTGTCATTTCTTTCAGTGAGAAAAGCTATTGAGGTTTGTATTTAGAAAGTCAGATGTTGCTGTTCTGCGTTCAGTTGTTCGTGTTGAAAATATAAATGCTCTAAACAAATATTTTTCCACGGTATAAACTTATTTGCAGAAAATTCTTATCTGAATTATTCCATCCTGCCCAGCAGTTTCGTGGTTATTGCTTTCTTTAACAAAATCAAGGTGGTCTTCAGAAGTCTGCTATGTGAGGCTTTGTAAGTGAAAACCATGCCCTGAAACTGAAAAGGTTAATTAATGCAGCTAGATGGATGTGAATGAACTGAGTAATAAAAAGGCACAGTGAGATGACAGGTTGAAGCATGAGTGATAACTTTCCTTTGCTCTAATAAGATAGGAACCTTTTACAACAGTGTTTTCAGTTTCCAGGTGGCATTCAAAGGAGCCATGAGAAAAGAAATGCTGGCCATGACACAATCATTGCTTTCCAGCCAGTCACATGATTGGGAATGTAATATAACCTTTAGCCAACAATAAAATTAACCTTGATTCCAGACAGATATGTGTATGTGCTGAGAAAGTATCTCTGTTGTGGGTGCCTTTTGGAAGCAGTGAATTATTAAGGAAATACAATAACCTAGCTGCAAAATAAAATTGGATTGTTGCCTCTCAAAATAGAAGACCCTCTTATTCTTGGTTGTTCTTAATAGCATGCAGCCACTCGGTTGGGTAATTCAATAAAAGGTTTCCTTTCCAACCTGTTTCCCTTCCCCTTCTTTTGCTCTGATTTTTTTCAAGCTACAGGGTTGAGATTGGCTTTTTTTACACTTCCCTTTATACATAGCTGCCTCCTATAGACATGCCTAGATGTAAATAACCTTAAATAAAAAATTGTGCTTCTATAGAAAATAAAAAATTTGTGCCTGTAGAAAATATGTCAGCTGATTTGTTCCATCTGATTCATTGTATAAAAATGTGCCATATTGTAGCTCTAAATAAAATAACACAGGAAAAGGTTGTCAGTCGTGCAATTTAAATACCATTGACCCTCTTTAAAAAAAAAACAAACCAAACAAAAAAACCCAAACCAAATAAAAAACAAAAACCACAAAACAACAACAAGAAGAAAACCTCCATCACCCCAGCCTCTGGGGTTTAACCCCCCCATGGTTTCCATTTAGGAACCCTTTGGACTGTTAAGTACAGTGACTGTTTAGTGGGGTGGGGAGGGTGCTGTCAACGTGCTTCTGGATGCAACTGGAACCAGCTTTGAAAACCATGAGAAAACAAGAGAGCAAAGAGCTGTTGTGATTACTGAAATGTTCTCTTTTTTTTGCAATCAGGGTCACTGCTATTACCATGGCAATGTGCAAGGGTACCCCGACTCCTCCGTCAGCCTCAGCACCTGCTCGGGACTCAGGTGAGCCAATGGTTCAGTCATACTTGACCTCCCTAAGAAACCATCCTAGTACCTGCTGAGTTTTTGTTTTGCCTTTTTACAAACACACTGATATCTGTTTTTCAAATGTTAGGACAATATCTGTAAAAGCATTTTCCATCTAGTTGCTCTAAGGAGAAAAAAAGAAAATAGAAAATTCAATCTTGGGGTTTTTCATGACATCCCTTACCCCTTGCTGCCCACCCTTGTCTACCACCCTTTTTGTGCTGGCAGTGCTGCCCTCCTTGTCCTCCAGGCTGTTTCATCAGTGAAGGCAGGACTGCTTTGCAGCTGCAAACTCATGCACCGTCCAGCAACCCCATCATTAGGAGAGTTGGCTGTATAAATGTGGCTGTGGAGCTCAATAAATTGCGTTCGCGGCAGGTATGATGCTCAGCATTAGGATTTTAGCTACTTGTTAAGGGAAGAATAGCAGATTCACATTGCAGAAACCCGAATCTCTTCTGAGTTTGAGAAAGGAACAGGCTGACAACGTATTAAATACACAATGGACACAGTTCAGGAAACAATTATCTGCCTTACTTGGACAATCAGAGACTGGTATTTACTCACAGAGCTGTTCCAAATCACAGTAATTAACTGTAAATTGGCTCTAGTGTTCTCCCTGGAAAACCCGGTTTTCCTGTCAGATTTCCAGCTGTCTCAACCTTTCTGGGTTTGTTTAATTTATCTACAGACAGCATGAGTAGCTGGAGTCTTTTTCCCTTGATTTTGTGTTTTGTGCAATAGTGGTATTGTCAAGGCTTCTCTAACAGAGCTCTGGAACAGGCAGCAGCAGAGAGCAAACTCTTGGTTACCGGGACCCATTTGCTGTAGTGGGTGGGATTTCTGTGTCCCATCCCCACATGCAGAGGGGCTTTATGGGTGCTTCAATATGTGTCTGGCATCTTCCACAAGTTTACTCTAAGTAACCCCTTGCCCAGACCATGGCAGTCTGCATTCACCAGTCATTCTCACAATCATTCTCACAGCAGTGCTGTTGGTGTTCTAGTTAAAGGGATGGCACTGCTGCGAGGTCCACAGGGAATATTTGCACTGTGTGGGACAGGGTCTGCACCGATGTCTTGCTCCAGAGCTACCTACGAAATTAAGAAATCTCAAGAGAAACTACTCCTCTCCACATTACATGCATTTTCTTTCTTTTTTAATGTGCAGTCTTGCTGACAGAGTCATTTCCCAGTTTTAGGTAGTGAGGTATGTCAAGGCAACATATGCTGGTGGTGACATTTTTCTCTCATCTGGCACTATCACAGATAAATCCCCAAAGTGCAAGCTGACAGCATGAGGCTTCTTCCCCCTAGGAAAAGTGTAGCAGCATCTTTTCAGTACAAGTTTTCCTAAGTTTCCCTGCCAACACACATTTTGCTCTAGCAGAACAACTGAGGACATATCTCAGTATCCACATCCATTTAGCTGCTGCATTTGCTGCTGAGGTTGGCTAAGAGTGCCCATAAGTGAGAACAGTTTGTCATAAGGGTGCTTGTTGACTTACTCCACAAAACTCACAGCTTGATAGCCAATAGTGGTAACTTCTAGTCATTACCCGTGCTTCATCTGTGCCAGTGATGTCTGTTTGGAAGGCTTCATACCACACTCAGAGCTCCTTGAACCATCCAGGCCTTCTCATTAAAACTGGTTAGGGATAAAAGGCCAGGTGGTGTGAAATCCCAAGTAGCTGCACTGAGGTCCTGAGAGCACTAAGCATCTTCCAGAATCAGGTCTACAGGTCACTGCATGCCTCTGCCACCAAAACATTATTGTGGCAACGCATCCCTTGAGAATTTGGGTGGAAGCTGAAGATGTCCCTGCTGAAGATGTCCCCCTCACTGCAGGGGGATTGGATTAGATGACCTTTAAAGGTCCCTTCCAACCCAAAACATTCTGTGATTCTATGATTCTGTGATTTACTGCATATGATTCAGTCTGAAATACATGAGGAGAAATAGGACAGTTCAAAACTTCTTCATGGCTTACTTTGCTGGCATTACAGCTTGAAAGAATAGTTATGGATAGGATAGGATAGGATAGGATGGGATGGGATGGGATGGGATGGGATGGGATGGGATGGTGTGCTTGCCCACCAACTTGCTGGAGTAGGGATTCTTGGTTTTCTGTGGCATGATAAAGACTGCAGAGGTAGAGACATAAGTCATCGTGTGGCCATGGAGCCATGGGTGAGGACAGTCCCTGGGGCAGCCGTTTCGCTTGCAGCAGCCAGTGGAAGGAAAGACTGCTCTTGTTCTCAGGGTCTGTTCCTGGCTTTGTGACGGTTTCTAAGTGAATTGGACAAATCTCTCTGTCTCAGTTTCTCCATCTGTGAAATTCATTTAATGATTTTTACCTACCTCACACAGTTGTTGCATGGGACCAATGTTTAAGTGTCTGCAAGACATCGAATGAAAGGAAGCACAAGCATTTAGCTCACTGAAATCTCAGAGCAGTAATATCCTCCCACCCCTGCTAGATCAGCACCTTGGGCATTGTTCCAGGTGTGGACAGGCAGGGACTGTGTCTTTTCCTCCAGATTAGGAGAGTTCATTAAAAGACATGAAACTAGTCATAAAGAATAGGTTCCACATTTTAGCATGCTCTGAAGCCCTCATGCTCAGTGGTGGTCAAAGAAGCAAAAAAGGATCATAGGAATTGCTGAGACAGAAATAGGGGGTAGAACAAAGCCCCTCATTACCACTTTATAAATCCATCGTGCACTCACATTTGAATTCTGCATGCAGTTCTTGGTTTTCCCTCCCCATCCCCATCTCAGAAAAGGAAGCATTGTATCCAGAAAAGGTACAGAGAAGGGCAAAAACTGTGATCAAAGGTAGGGAACAGCTTTTATCCAAGGAGAGAAAATAGACTAGGATTTGACACTTTTGAAAGCAGATGACGGGGAAAAGGGGTGTGATGAAATGAGGTTGAATGTCATGCTGAAGAGGGGACAATTACTGAGCATTTTTCATAACCCCAAAATTAGGAGGCATCAAATGGAACTTTAGAGCAAAGGAACATACTTTTTGTTCACTGCATAATGAAGCTGTGGAGCTCACTGTCGCAGGTGGATGTCAACGTGAAGAATATCAGTAGATTCAAAAAGGATGAGACAATGTGGGGAGGGGAGCTGGAGGAGCCTCTCCAGGGCTGTCAAACCTACAAAGATGTCCCTGACAATTACGCTGTCAGAGTTGGGGGTGCCAACTGTGCTTCTATCTTGCCTCTAAGTATCTGCTCTTGGCCAGGGCTAGAGGTAAGGTGGTGAGCTTGAGCAACCTTGCTCTGACTTACTGAAACCATCAAGTTCTTCCTTACAGTGCAGCCACATGATTGAGCATTTGAGACATGTTCTTAGCTTGTAGATGCGACATGGTTACTCTGTGATGAGCTACAGGAAGCACCAAATGTGAAATCTGCAGACAGGTTTGACTAGTTTACAGTTTCCAGGCAGATAGAGGGAGTGAGGTATAGGGATAGGGGAGAAGTAGACTTGGCTCTCTTACACACAGATCCATATTCCAGCTATATTACATCCTGTCAGATATAACATTCAAGTGCCTTGCTTCACGTAAGATTACAATGGCATAAATAGTTGGATTGACACAGATGGCTGCCTGAAATGCAGGTCGGAGGAGAATATAATCATGCCATGATCTGCATCCTGCTGGCTTCTCTGGAGGAGGAAGAGCTGAATGGCAGAGGGGAGGTGGTAAATGCTGAATGCACAAAATGGGAACAATGGGTAATCAGCATTTCCAGCGCTTCCATCCGGATGAGAAAGCCAATTAGACTGCCAAAGCTTGTGGGAAGGTGAAGGTACAACAAAGTCAAGTCGCTTCCTTCCTGTCCTTAGGAAATACCTTTTTGTTTATCTAGCTTGGAGGCTTTTCAAGTTTTTAGCAAATAATTTTGGCCTGTAGCCACAACACACATCTTAGATCCTAAATCCGTATAGACCTGAATGATTTTTCCCCTATTACTTCCTCTTCAAGTCCTAAACCTGGCAAATACAAAAATGCAGCCTGAAGAAGAGCACCATCTCCATGGTCCAGGGGCTGGCAGGGGATGTTGGCACAGGGATGTGCAGGTACAAAGGCATCCGCAGTGACCTCTCTGGTGGGGGAAGCCCAGGTGTTCTCAGAAATGGGTTGGTAGCTTAAGGATACAAATCTCCCAGGAAGCCTTTTCTTTCTAAAACACCAAAATGCTCTTGAAATTCTAAGAATCCCTCGGAGTTATGCAATTATTCAGCCATTGTCCAACTT
This sequence comes from Aegotheles bennettii, assembly GCA_013398125.1. Taxonomy (NCBI): domain Eukaryota; kingdom Metazoa; phylum Chordata; class Aves; order Caprimulgiformes; family Aegothelidae; genus Aegotheles; species Aegotheles bennettii. The sequence goes on along the minus strand of VZRW01001813.1, from coordinate 423,110 downwards.
GATCAGCAACTGAAAGATGCTGTATCCACAGTGACAGGATGGGGATAAGTCCCCAGAACTGAATGGAGAATCATTTTTAATGGGATTACATAGTTATGCTACACGAGGCCGCCGGTACTGGAGCCATCCATTTTTCAAATGGTCTGGCTGAACTCTCTGCATGCCAGACACAGTCAGCTGAAGGGGGGATTTAAATATGACACTCCAGACATCAACTATTTTTAAAAGGAATGGAAGTAGGAAACCAGTGAGAAGAAAAATCTAAATTCCTCGTGACTCCTCAAGCACGATTTCCCCACTGAAGGGTAGATTTCATCCAAAAAAGAAGTTAGGGGAAAATCCCAGTTGAGAAAAGCACTGGTTTAGGTGTGGGGTTTTTTTTTCTCCATGCTTTCTGAAGAGCTTTTAGTTCATGTAAACATCTTGCATGGTTTGTAAGCTATCTGACCGTGAAACTGCTGGAGGTTTTTGAGCTTAATGTCAGAAAGCCTTCAGCTTCTGGGGTTTCATAGCTTCTATATTCTTCTATATTCTGTTTGTTCAAGTGGTGAAGAGCTCCTGGTTCATGATCACCTCTGATCTGTTATGAACATTGTTTCCATTCTTTGGCAATTGTGTGCATGCTGTCCCTGGGTGCACAACAATACCCCAAGCATCACTGCCACCACTGGGACAAGCATGACAGATCATCTGTACCTGGCTCAGCCTGTCCCTTCTCTATCAAATCTGTGTCTGATAGCACTTAATTAAAAATAACAACAACAACAAAAAAAAACTAGAATTAAAAATATTTTTATACATTTTGTGGCTTGAAGAATCATCCTATGAGCCTTAATGTGATGTGGAAATTTGAATCAAGCCTTCTTTTATTGTTACACCATTTGCTGCACAGTGCTATAAAATGTGCTCACTAAATTGGCACTGGTGCCAACATCTCTTTCCTTCTTCATTTTTCTCTGCTTTCCCTAGTCTGTCATGTCACCCTCCTGGTTGAGCTCACATGTGACACTTTCTTTGATAACACAATTACTGTTTCTTGCAACCCAAATGCTGGGCATGAAATTGCATTATCGCTTTCGATTCGAGTAACTCCCTGCTTAAATTCCAGGCATTGAAGTTGCAGACCAATATGCATTCACTGTGGACAAATCTGTCTTGCACTGAGAAAGGATTAAGTGCATGCTGCCATAGTCACTGGGTATGACTGCATTTTAGACACTGTGCTATAGAATATATTTTCAGGTTAATGAAAAGCATTAGCTGGCATAAAACATATTTGATTAATGGTGTGTCTGCCTGAGAACACCCCTACCACTATAATATGTAAAACCAATAATGCTACTGCTTTAACCTCCCTTTGAGATGCTGCCCTTTGATGATATGGATCAGGCTTGTTATTCTAATGGAATCCTGATGTGCAGTATAGTAGAATAATGGTAATACTTGGGTCTTGTGTGATGCTTTTCATCAATAGATAATTATTGTGTGTGGTTATTGAAGTTTGCCCCATTTTGAAGGTGGGGAAGTGATGAAGAAAGAAGTGAATTGCCTGTGTGGGGCTGCCCAGAGGCAGTGGTGAAGACAGGAGTATTTCCATCTCTGGAGTCCAGCTCACATCCTCTGTATTTCTTGGTCCTTTAAAGCTAAAAAATTGTCAGATCCTTGGAAAAATACCTAAAGATCACAGTCCACAGACCATCTCGTTCATTTATCCCAACAGTATTCAACTGCAACCAATTAAAATAGACTAAAAGTGAAGTTTTCCTTCACTACTTCATTTTTCTTCCTCTTTTGTTTGTTTGCCTGCTTACTTGCTAGGAATTTGTTATACAAAGTCCTGGCAATGTAGAATGTGTAAGAAAAATACATAACAATGCCCTATCACTTTACAGATCACCTACTGATACCATGCATAGAATCACAGAATCGTTTTGGTTGGAAAGACCCTTAAGATCATTCAGTCCAACCGTTAACCCAGCACTGCCAAGGCCACCACTAACCCATGGCCCTCAGCACCACAGCTACACAGCTTTGAAATCCCTCCAGGGGTGGGGACTCTGCCACTTCAGTAACTGCTGTCCCTCCATCCTGAGCATCATGAGAACATCTCTCGAGGGCCTCAGTGCTCCAATTCTGTATTTATTCACCTAAAATGCGCATTGAAATTGGTGGTTCAGCTGTGGGATCTGACCCTTTACTTTAGAAGCTGCAGGATTAATTATGAAATGAAGGTCCTGTAGGTTTTTAGGAGGAACATGAGTACTGCATGGTGTCTGTGGCCAGAGACAGACTTAATGGGAATATGTGGTGTGTAAGCATGACAGCCCTCTACAGTCTAATTAATTTCTTACAAACCAGAAACATCTACATTCCTCTTCCAGTGGTAATAGAGCTTTTTATTAGTATTGTTTAGAAATGAGTATAACTTTGAGCTTCATTAAAACCAAATGTTTAATTGCATTCATGGATATCGGATTTATTGATTTACTTAACTTCCCCTGTATAGTGCAGCAGAATAATATATCACAGTTTCATATAGTACCGTCCTAGCCAAGTTTTACTTCAGCATCACAATTTCTCAGACAAGTACGCATTGATGGTTTATGTTGGCGGGGCCTTTGCTTCTGCTGACAAGCTGGAAAAGAAAAATCCCATTTATATTTGAGATTTCCTAAAGCCTGTTGATTTATAAAATATGACTGGCCTTGCATTGGGTTTTGTTTTTTCTTTTTAAGAGAAAAAAATACCACATTTTACTTTATCGACGATTTAAATAGTGGAATTATTCTATCAAATTGCATTTCCCTAATTGGAAAATTCCTGGCAAGTTAAACAGCAATTAATAACAAATTAATTATTCAAGTTATATTTTAATTTCTTTTTCTTTGAGATGGAGGGAGTTCTCCCATCATAGGCCATCTCATATATGCTTTCCCCATGTGTCTACCTGGCATATAATGACATATCATAGGCAAATACCAACGATTAATTCATGTTTAGAGGTGATTAGCAGCAATGTGGATGTGGCTTATTTGGTGCTGACCACCAGACGTGAGCAGGGTTCAAACCCTGTTGAGAGGTAGAGCAAAATATTAGCGTAGGCTCGAGACCACACTGAAGCTGCCTCCAGTTGGCTTGGAGCCTGTGAACTGATGTCTGGACATACTGTGTGATATAGATTTATTTTTTTCCTCCCTCTCTGCTACCAGTGATGGAAAGGACAGCACGACATCAGTTGAATTATCTCTTGTCTTTCCTGCCCGGCTCATTTGCCAGATCTTTCTGACTTCCCAGCATCAGATGGTTTGGGACTGGGGAAAACACAGATGGCACGAATTAGATACCTGAAGACCAAAAAAATGTATACTTCATATTGATTTTTTCTGAAATATTTATAATCTTGTGGATTCTGGTAGTCTTTTGCCTGGTAGAGGTACTGTTAGAAATCCCACAGATTTCAGTAGGATAAGTTGGTCTCAAATCTATTACCACTGCTTGAGCACTCACAGAGCTGCTGAAGTCTTTTTGAGGTTTCTTGTATCATTTTTGGTGGAGGATCTGTAGTTTAATATGCTGCCTATTTGCCACACTGGAAAACATTCTATCATTTAACATTGATGCTTCATGAAAAACTGAGAAGTTGCACCCCCTGGTCTTTCCTGAGTCAGCCTGCGTTCCCCAGTGTGGAGAACCATGTTCAAGAGGATGACACAGAAATGGTGTAGGAGTAACAGAGGCTTTTTTGAAACACCTAAAGTAGTTATGGATTTATTTTATTTGCATCAAAATCTTAGTACTGAATGACTGGTAGGTATTGTTCATCTAATCCAGCTACACCAAAAAAAAGAAAGGAACCATAGTTTTTGACTAGTTACATTTTGAAGGTGCTGTGCTTGGCACTGATCAATGGGGAGAAAATGCCATTGCAGGAAAAGAGTCAAAAACAGAGAGCTGGCCAAGATAATTCATATTTGATATTCATTATCTTATTAGAGATGGTCACAAGCCAGGTGCTGATATCCTGTAGGCAGCACTCAAAGGATAAGTGTGCATTAAAGAAAAAGTATATTTTCCTTTATGCCGAATCTGCAGATTTTATATTTTTTTTACCATGGGATTGCTTCATATGCAAAGGTGGAACTGCTCTTAAAGGCTCATGCTGGCACTCGGGATTGGAGCCTCAGCAGCAAGTTGAATTGCCTGCCCTAGCTCTGGTGTTCCTGCTTGAAAACAAAATTAATGACTCTAGTATCTGATTATTTGTCCATATTGTCTGCAGCTAAAGAAAACGAGGTTTAAAAAAATGGTTATTTAATTATTTTAGACAGTAGCTGGGTGTACAAGGAGTGCATTGGAAACCTGGCATTGATGTGGCATGTTTTGGCTCTGAACTCTTGACACCAGGATGCCGGCTTTAAAAATTATATAAGTCCATATTTTTTTAAGCTAATGTTCTAAACAGGGTAAAGTTTAGCACTAAAAATAAAACCCTTCATGGTTTTATGTTGGTTTTGAGTTGTCAGTAAAGGGAGATGGTCAGGCTGGCCCATTTCAAGCAGTGACTAATGGACTTCAGCCTCTATTGCTGGTTCCAGCTGCCTCCAAAATTAAATGATTAATTGCACAAGGGAAAGACAACAATCCTTATTTGATTGTGCTGATTACAGAATTGCTGATTAAGGGAGTAAAGGGACTATGTTGTCCTAGTTTCCTAAATTCCTCAAGGAATAAGGCAGATCTGAAAATAATTTAGAGCTGGAGGGTGTAAGGTTACTCAGATGATGGGGTGACCTGCTCAGAGGTCTCTCAGACATCGTGCAGACCGTAGTGTATCCTGGCTCTCACTACAAGGGTTGCTGTGATAAATCAGTCCTGCTTTTCCAACTGTGATCCATCATACACAGCATGCCTCTACGATGGCTATGTAATATATCTTACCTGATTTGCCAAGGGTACCAAGGAAGCTACAAACGAATTATCAGTTCTTGGTTCAGATCAGTAGAGCAGGCTCCTGCAAATGCTGTTGCACAGACTTTAATATCATGGGTTTCAAGTCTTTGTATTTTTTGTCTTGGCCTTTTGGCTGTTCTAGTTAACAGTAAAATGGTCATTTGTTGGCTTGGCTGAACTGATGTTAATAATGTTTTGTAGCAAAACTGCTCAGTCAGCTTGGAATGAAGATTTCAGTTCACTGGTCGGGAGGCAAAGGCTTTTAGTTTCTTCACCATTATCTTGCTAAGAATAGAATAGTTAGGGCAGCTTTTTCGTAATAATTTCAGCTTTTATCTTTAAATTAGTCTCTGTGGTGTCATTAACCCAATTCTGGGTCCTTCCTCTTTTTCCCTTTTTCCATTTTTTCTTTTTTTAGCTCTCTGCAGGAGAATTGTATAGAGACATGTATTGGTCTCACAGTGGTTGTAGTGTCTTACCCTTGCTGCAGTACAGACAGAAATAAAAAGAGCAGACACTTCCTATACACCAAAAAGACACACTAATAAAATACAGCCAGCTTTGGGCAGACAATAATTGCTGTTTAATAGCATATATAGGCAGCAGAGAGCAGTTTAGAGAAGGAACTGAGGAAGGGTGCCTTAGCAAATTAAAAGTTTCATGGAATTCCATGTAGGTAGTTTGTAATTATCACTGTTGAGCCCTTGCCAGTGCTTAGGGATTAATGCCTTCATAATTTAAAGACAGGGAAGAAATTAGTAATGCAGTGTGCTACTCAGTGTAGTGTCTAACTGATGAGTGCTTACAACACCCCATAAACAAATGCTTATGCCTAGTTTAGAAAGGGAAATGGGTTTTAAATGGGGCCTTTCTCGGCTCACACATTTACCCAACAAAACCTGATGTCCAGCTCAAGGTAAGAGTGATCTAGGACCCTCCTGGATGGTTGGCAGTATGTGCTTAGGGTGCAAGTTAGACACTTGCATGTTAGGCACAGAATATGAAATTCCTTTCTCTTACAGTAATTTCTACGTGAGCTCTGTCTGTACACCTGCATAGTGCCTTCTCATGCTGTGCCAGTCCTGATGCACAGTAGAGCAGTCTTCTTACTCTGTGGTCCTCCAGTTGCAGTTATGATTATTAACTCCAGTGGTATTTTTGGGGATCGTTCTACTTTATGCCATATAGTACCAGAAATCCTATTCCACCATGGCCACCCATACCATGCTGCCAATATTTTCTGTTCTGAGCTAAAAGAGCAGCCTTATGCCTGCAGCTTCCTCAGCAGGAAGAACTGGAAAGAAATTCAACCTTTTGTCAACTTTGTTTTACTGTAGCAGCTCAGAATAATTGGGCAGGACCCAGCAGAACAACCCAAGCATGGCTTTTAGTTGGCGGGTTGTCTGGAGTGTACAGGGAGAGTGGTTTTGGGTTAGGAGGCAGCACATGAAGCCCAGAATTGGCTGCGTGTCCTCTGTTCTTCCACATGTGTCTTGGAGCAAAGTGTTGCTAAATCCCTCTTTCCTCTTTGCATACTTTAGGTGACAGTAGTACAACAAATCTGCACTCAATGAAGGAAAATCTTTGAGATCCTCAGAGAGCAAGTGTGTTGCTGTAAAAATTATTACTTTGGGTGGTGAAAGGGGTTAAACTGGGACCCACTGGTTTATATATCTGAGCTTCATTCTGCTGCCCCACTGTGCAATATTCAATAATGCATTTTGATACTGCAATGCCTCTTTCATCTGGCAGAACTGATGCCTGCATCAGTGTTTGGTTTAAAAGGTATAATGCAGGCTGCAGATCATAATGAATACTTTCACTGTACCTTTTCTTACAAAAGCATTTCACCACGCTTTTGTTCATTGCTGTTTGCCATGGGTCCTCAGAAGCACACACATCACGACTGCACTCAGCAATGGCAATGCATCACTGGGAGACTGGAAAACACATAAAAAACAAATGTAGTGTTGCTCTACAGTACAGCACTTCAAAAGAGTAAAATTTTCTTTGAGCTATTGCTTCTTTTAAAGTATAGTGCAGCTTTGACGTTTCACCCAACCATGACATTGTAAATCAATGTTCTGCTTTTTCATGCTTCGTCATTATTAAAACCTGTTGTAACTTTGTTGCAGACAAACATCCCTTTGCTCTTGAAAACCATGCATCTTACTCTGTTCTCTTCTGTAACAGGGGAATTATTGTATTTCAAAACAAAAGCTACATTCTAGAGCCATTAGAAGGTGCTACAAGTGAACACAAGATCTACCCAGCAGAGAATTTGAAAATAGCCCCAGGATCTTGTGGCCATCAGCTGGACATCTCTGCCATGAGAGCTGGTGACAATGACACATCACACCATTTTCAAGCTGGCAGGGTAGGTGGATGATGCACTTTTGTGTTTTTGTTTTGCTGAGGATGTCTCTGGTAGCATTTCCTTATTACTGCCCACCATAGCTCTGTTGCAAAGAGTTTGTACTGGGCAAAGCATTAAACCTTCTCATTTCTGTTGATGTCATGTTCTTAAGTGCATGCTTAAATTTAAGCATATACTCACACAATTTGCTAAAGCTTTATTACTTTTTCCTGATCCTGCATGCATAACTTGCTTTTTACTTTCTTTTTAGTAATGAAACGACACAGGGAAGTTTATGGTTTCATTTTAGGTTAATATATTTAGGTTCATGTATGATTATAGCAAGAATTTAAGACCCCATAAGACCACTGAGCAATGTCTGGAAAAGTTCTTGCCCACCCAAGAAGGAAGAGAACATGATAGCTGTGATGCTTTGCTAATACTAGGTTTTGAACCTTTACATTCTCAACGGGAAGTATCTTATGCAGACAAAATGAATTCTCACCATATTATTTTACAGATGTATTATTGTAATTGTTTCTGTGTAGGAAGAAATGCACTTAATATGAAATGCATCTAGCTAATGGAAACTGCAGAAAATTAAATGAGCTAAAAATCAGCAAGAGGAAATACTGCAGTAAATTCATCTGCATATTGGATGGGGATCATAGAAAAGACTCTTTAGGTGTTCAAAAATTATACAATGACACAAATCTGCCCTCAGCATTTATTAAATGTCACATATTGGGATTTATACTTACACGTACTACTAAGTCCTTGCATCAAGTTAATTGTTAAGGAAAGCAACTTAAATGGCATCCCTTGATATTATTTATGTAGTGGAATTAAGTCATTTTACATTTTAGGAATATTAAATGTTACATTTAATGCATTAGCATTTACATATACCATTTCCTGGGCTAAGCACATTTCTGAAAATGTGTGTAGGCTGAAAGCATTATAAAAGCTCTTTTCACAATTTTATTAAGGTTTCCCTAAAATCTTTGTGACTTTTGACTGAATTTCACTGAGGTAATCAGTGTAACACAAGGCAACTGGAGTAAAATGTGTAACTGATACAATCAAAGCAATTTTACTATTACCCTGATATGGTTCTCACGTTTTTGTTGATGGCTTCAACTAGATGCCAAAATTCACCTTAAATATCTGAAAAATGTTTTTGCTGTGGTTCAGTGGACATAATTATAAAAAATGCCAACAGTCACATCATATGGATAGGTACAAAATATATATAATGAGTACGTTGGATGTGCTTCTAATGTATGAATTCTGAAAGTTCTCAAATGCAATGTGTGGAGTCAGTTTGCACATTTCCATGTTGTCATTGACTGATAGACTCTCAGGACATACGGAATAAAGATGACCTGTGAAGTATGGAGACATAAGGCTGCTCCAGGTTACACTGAGTGACAGGGGTAAGCAGAAATCTAGTTTCAGGTTCAGGGTATGATGAAAATTTTGGGCTTCTTGACAGGTTTGGTGGGAGCTTTTTGTTTGGTTGGTTGTTTTTTTTTTTCACTCGACTACCTGCACTAAATTCTTATTGAGCAGGTCTGCAATGTGAGATCAATATATCACAAAGTTAGACAAGCCTTTGGGTTAGATTTAAGTACAGATAAATGGTGGGACAAACAGTAGACTCAGCTTCCCAGATCCAAACAGGAGATTTAATAGAGCAAGTCGGGTGATGTAGCAAAGGTGTGCAGACACGTTTTGCCCCATTGGAGCTGGGTCTCTATAAATACTGGGTCATTTCATAACTCAGTGGACCCTCAAATTGCAGCAGGGAGTGTGTTTTCCAGTTGAGCTCCATCGAGATAGGATCCTACAGAAAGCAAGCCTGATGTGTGAGACAGCCCCTACAGCGTGGCTTTTTCTCCATAGCTACACAGAAAAAAGCCATTTTGGTGGTGCTGGTGGAGCACAGATGAGGCAGGTGAGCCATTTGAGGCAAGTGGGTCATGGAGAAAGAGAGAGGCTGCAGCATTGCACTGTGAATCCAAGCCATGCCATTCCCAGGAAGGGGAACGTAAGGAAGGGCTACAGTGGCATGGGACAGAGGTTTTGTGATAGGATCAGGTGTGGCAGAAGCCAGGGAGAAAGGCAGTGAAGAGTGGAACAAAGCATATTTTCTCCCACAGTGTGTATCATGACTGTATTATTGACTCTTCATTTCAATTCTGGAGCGTTAATTCAGGCAATGGGTTGTGCATTGATGCACTTGGCTGCATCTGTTGCTGTTCCAGGAGCAGCAGGAGGGGACGTGCTGACTCCCTTTTGTCCTGGTTCCCAGCTGATGTGTCACCAGGCACTGCTGGTGACCTACGTGGCAGACAAGGTGTGGGCATGAGCACCAGGTCTGTGCTCACACCATGACCCCATGGTGGTGACAGTTGCATGAGAAGGTGACAGAGAACCCCAGTACCAGGAGAAGCTGTAAGAATATCTACCTGAGCACATTTGCCAGACCCCCTAATAAGTATAATCCTGTGAAGTGTTTGTATCATTGATGTTTAGTTCATTAATGATAGCTTTTACTGCTTTCTCACTTCATAAATACCACTCAAATGGAACTGTTCTCCAGTTATTGTAGTTTGAAGGATGTATAACTATTAAATACAAGTTTGAAAGTCAGAGTTACTAAAGGTTACCTCTGTCACGTTCCTCTAAACACAATGCTTCTTGCAAAACATTCAAAATCATTTATCTCCAGATAACAAAGAGGGACACTTTGGTAATGTGAAGAAACTTTGTGAAATTTGACTTGAAGATGATGTCCAGTACTGACTCAGCGTCTTAGGGGATCATATGGTTTGCCTTGGAACAGTTTGCTGTGGAAAGCTTTAGTCAGGTTTTAGGTTATAGAGCATTAGTTTAGTTCAAGAGATTGTGGTCATTAGGAGGTCATACATCTGCTTAAGCTCCTTAAGTTCTGGCATGAAGATCAGATATACTGCTGAGACCTCTTTTCCCTAACTGTCTCATTCCAGAAACAAGGGAGGAATGATGAAATAGATGCTCAGCTGCTGTAAATCACAGGACTTTTACAGGCATTAGTAGGTCATTTGAATTCAGGGTAGGAGAGGAGCTGTGCTGTGATTAGTTCTATTGCAAAATCATTTCATTTTCTTCACTGATCTTTTGGCAGCTAATTATTATGATTCTTTCAGACCTGCATTTAGAACAGAAGTAGTGTGACTGGCTGTTTTATATGAATATACAGATACAAAACCAAATGTATGCTTTCTGTTTTTAAAGTATTAGTTTGATTCCCCAGACACTTGACAGTTCATTTCATTTCTTTCTGCAGTTTTTGTTCTCTGGTTTTTCTGCCTACATAATTTATCAGTTGACCACTTGATCTCTTCTCTGCTTCACTCAATATCCCTTAATCTTTCATTTTTCTTAGTAGCCAGTTTGTCTATTGTGTGAAATGTTTGCTGAAAGTCACCTCAGCATTTCTTTAAATGTACCTTGAAAATAGCAAAGGTCTTTCTGCTAGGGATGACATTCTCCTGCGAGGAAAGATAACTCAAACATTTTTCCTGCAGAAAGCTGAAAGGCGCGGAGAGACTTTGCACCACTTTCCTGCTCGATGTGATCAAATCCCAGGGTTTTTATTGTAAGTGCCACGCAGACTATTTCTGTGGTGGTAGACCAAAGGAAAACTTCCATGAGGAGAAGTAATACAATAAATGTAGTGAAATCTTTGGAAATTTGAGATGTTGCGTGTCTCCTCTGTTGCTTTGTTGGACTGAGGGAGAGCTGATTCCAAGGGTCACTTACTGCAAAACCAAAATACTATTCTCATCTTTTATTTTTGGCAGTACAAGAGGGAGACTCTGAAGACAACGAAGTATGTGGAGCTTGTTATTGTGGCAGATAATCGTGAGGTAACAAACTTGAAACTAAAAGGTTATGGGACTCACGGGTGGGAAATGGGTAGTTCAGTTCAGCTTTCATGGTATTGCAAGTAATGTGGTTCAGAACGTAACGTGGTGGTTTTCAAAAGTAAAGCTTCATCCCTAATTAGTGCTAAGCAATGGGAGGGACTGTTAAGATAGGGCAATGCTCATAGTCAGTTGTAAATGTTCCTTGCAATACTTTGTAAGGAATTTGACTCTCAAACAACTGGGATATCTGGCAAATACAAATTCACTGTCCAGGATCTGCTTGCACTAGTTAAGTCTCCATGGCCTTCTTTGATTCTGTCCTCAGTATGACCATCACTCTTTGGATGACGATGTAGGATCCTGCACTTGCCTTTGAAGCTGTAGTTGGCCATCACATTACTCGAAGCATGACTGTCTTCCTGACGGTTTGCAAAGAGCTTCAAAAGCAAGTAACGAGCACTGGCTGTAGAAATGTTCCAGTGAGTTGAATGGCAGCCAAAGATCTAAATCTCAATTTCAATTATTTTGCTACTTACATTTTTTTTGGTGTCCTTGAACACTGCTAGTTAAGGAATTACAATCACTCTGCTGCAAGAGCCGGAACAGCTCACGGAGAAGCTTTTTCTTTTTCACAAAACATCAGTGCCTGAAACATCCCTATGTAAGATTTAAGGATTTTAAAATGTTTTTGTGAGGACTAAAATCCTATCCCATAGCCTGTACTTATTCCAAGGCAGACCCTGGTCCCATGAAGCCAACAGGAATCTGCCAATGGCCTTTGGTTGCGCTGTGCAGTCCCCAGACACCACTGAAATGCTGGCAGAGTCACTGGCTGTTGGGGGGAGCTCTATGGTATTTGTGCACTTAGTACATTGAACCTTTACATTCCAAGTTTCAGAGACAAGGCAAGGATGTGGAAAAAATTAAGCAGAGGCTGATAGAAATTGCCAACTATGTTGATAAGGTAAGAACATGAGTATTGTTTCACTTTTTTCCAAACTTACTACACTTTCTGAAGGATGTTGCTGTGAAATCTGTTTCTTCTACTAATAAATTAAGGAAGCTTAAAAATTATGCTTTCATGAAAAGAATAAGAGCTAGTCACAGAGGTTTATGTGTAAGAATAAGTCATGCATGTCTAGTATTTCCTTTCTTAGTAGGGACTGTGTCCCCATCACACCCTCTCAGTGCACCCACCATGCTCAGATCAGCAGCTTTCCCAATCTGTGCCACATCTCCTTATTCACCCACCTTTTCAAAGAGTTAACCCTGCTACTTTCCTAATACTCCAGAATTTCAGAGCAAACCAAAAAAAAGTAAATTTAAAATTTTCATATGCCCTTCAACATAACAAGCTGTGAGCTTTGCTCTGCTCTAAACAGTGCTCAGTAATGCATGAGCTATATTTGGGATGCATAGATCTGTGGAAGCTCTATTCCCAAGGAGATGTATAATTTAGTCCTAGGATTCTGCTAACCTGGGAAGAGGGTGGGGATAATCAAGTATGGAACATGCCATGGAAAAAGGTCTATTTTGAGGAGGAATTTGGAGAACAAAGTCCTTTGCAGCAGCAAGGGGTGATCCAACTATAAGGCCAACAAAGGGCATGTGAAGACAATCAATAAGATATATAGCCCAAGGAAGGTGGCAGAATTAAAAGTATGCAGTACTTAAGGAAGCAGAAGTTGCTGGTTGAGTGAGAGCAAGAAGAAAGAGACATACATTGGATTTTTTTGTATTTAAAGTAAATTCTTGAGAATGAACAACAAATGCTAAGAGTACTCTACGGTGTTTTTTGGACAAATTAAGGTTTATTTTTGTTGTGCTTTATGGCCAGAAAAAATTCGGAGTCCAGTAGTGAAACTATAGCTGAGGGGGGTCTTAATTTAACTGAGAACTTATCAAGTGATACTTCAAGTGCAATTACTCAAGGAGAAGCATTCTTGATTAAAAACAAGCTGCTGAAGACGCTTTTCTACCTTGTCCATAATTGTCGTGCTACCCTATTACTGGAGGACAGGTGTTTATATGTTACCTGCTCAAAATTAATTTTGCATGTTAGAATATATTTCTGTTTCATGCTTAATTTATGCTTAGCAAATGCCAATGCTATCCAAATGACTGTAATGCATATAAACAAGACGAAGATCTAGTATATGCTTTTCTCAGACCGTCAGTCAAATCAGGGCTTGGTCAATTCTTGAATCCTTCTTCCCATTAGTCTCACATTAGAATTGTTATCTTTGCTTCATTGCTAATGCTGCTCCGGCTCCCCTCTTGTAGCAATGTGGCATTTACCTGTGGGATAACACTGTATGTAGCCCCCAGCACTGAATTCACTTGGTTTTAGCTGCTGTCAGCAAGGCTTGATGACTGACTTAATCTTCAGCTGCTCTTTTGAGCCACAGCACAGTGGTGGGACAGCACAGCTGCCTCTACCTCTGTAGTCACCTTGGTGCTCATGACAAAGGGCAACCATGGAGAGAGTCATCTGCCATAGCAACAAGTTTGTTCAGAAGTGAAGGACGTGTGAAGGTAGTTGCAGCGTTTCATCTTGAATAAGACACCAAGCTTGGGTGGGACATAGAGAAGTAGCCTATCTCTGGATCTCTTTGAATGTTTTTTGGGTATTTAGTCAGGTCAACCCTTTTCTGAGGGTCATAGAAATACTTTTGTCTGAGTCAGTCCTCTCAGGTGTTCACTTTAGCCCTGGAGAAGAGACCGTTTAAACCTCTGCCAGAAGGGTTCCTGTGTACATTATGAAACATTCTAATCCAATATGGTGTAAAATTCATTTTAGAGACATGTTTCTATTCCTCTTTTCTCATTAGTTCTATAGGCCACTAAATATTCGAGTGGCCCTGGTCGGAGTGGAAGTTTGGAATGACATGGATAAGTGCTCTATTTCTCAAGACCCTTTCACCAGCCTCCACGAGTTTCTGGACTGGAGAAAGCTGAAACTACTACCTCGTAAACCTCATGACAATGCACAGCTGATAAGGTAGACTTGACACTACATTTAATTGGCCGGGATTTTGGTGATTTGAGAATAGCTGTACTGAATTCCTCCCCAGCTGCTGAGCTGTTGGGAGGAACATCTGTGCTCCTGAGGGTTTGTCTTTCCCCTCTGCAAACATCAAACATAAAAGCACTTAGCAGGGCCCTTCACCAGATGCTTCAGATGGATTTCCTTCCACAGCTCTGCTATAGCCCTGTTACTTGCAGCCTTTCCTGAATACAACTCGTGTAGAAGTGTAGATGTGTAATAAGCTGAGTAAATTCATACTTAAGGTAGGAATTTACAAGTGGTTTAAGCTGGTCTCAGTCTAAATGGTTAATGAAAAAGACAGTTCTGCCTTCACCCTTAATGTAGAGCAAAGGGGCCACTATGTGAAGCCTGTTTGTTAGTAGAAAGACCTCAAAAATTAAATCATACACATCTGTTACCCTGCTGCCGTTTCCTAGATTAAAATAATTGAGTAAACATGCTCAAAGTAAAAACACTTTAAAAAGAAAAGTAAGAGAAGCACATCTTTCTTGATCCAGGTATCATTCTTTATACTATAGAGATAAACAAGATAAACATACCTGACGTTTTAATAATTAAAAGGAGCTCTTTACTCATTATGTAGATACTCTTACATGAGCTGTGTAAGAATAGATGAGCCCTTCCAAATTGTCCCTCACAAGGTATTTGATTACTCTCTATGTATAATAATACTTTGTTTGGAATGATTACATTTTAGGCCGTGTATTATAACAAGTAGCATATAAACATCCTGCTGCATTAAAATAACCCTTCTTTGAGCTAGAGACATTATTTTTATGTTTGTATTTCTATTCCCAACTTCAGTCAGGGGAGAAAAGAAAGGAAAAAAAGGGTTCTGTTACAGCAGTAAACCCGAGGGTGATCAAATGGATCTTTGTCAGAGCAGGGATGCTGTTGCTGTCAGTTCAGCAAGTCAGCATGACTAATCTGTGCTTTTCATTATTTCCAACCTGGAAATGTCTGGAGCTGACACATTTGAAATGGGATCTTTGTTTGGGACTGGCAGAAATACAAGACTGAAAATAATAGGGCAATATCTTGGCACTAAATAGTGATTCTGTGATTCTTCTTCTCTTCCTTTCCCACCCTCCTGCAGTGGGGTGTACTTCCAAGGGACCACCATTGGCATGGCGCCCATCATGAGCATGTGCACGGCAGAGCAGTCTGGAGGGGTCGTCATGGTAAGTGGTAAAACTGGCCCAACTGGTGCAGCACCACCTTGAGTTTTGTAGTACTGTATTCTGTACCAGAACATCAGCCCCGTTTCTCCCATTTTCAATCTTAATGTTATCTATATCTGCATTCAAATTGCTTGTAAATGATAGTCTCCATACAGAAAGAAATCAAAACATTGCATTAAAATATAGCATGACCTTTTTGCAAGAATCCTCTACTCTTAATTATCATTAAATCAGGTGCTGAGGTGCTGTGAAGGATGAGAACCAGAAGATGTATTTGTTATGCACTTGGGCAAACTCATGTTACAGGCAACAGCAGTCTATCCTGAATTTTTTATTATATTGATTTTATTCTGTATTTACAGAATTTCCTATGTAAGGCCTTATTTTCCATCTCTGCAGCACAGTGGCTTGATTACATTGCCAGACAATGAGAAAAAACAGTGGCAGCATTTATTCTACCTGAGCCTCTCTCAAAGAGTATTACTGGTAATGCCATGGTTAGATACTGGACATGATGAACATATAAGTAAATAGCTTCACTGGTTTCTGAAAGTAGTTTTGGAGTAATATTTTTTCAGAATTATTTTTTTATTATTATTTTTAACTGTTTTGTGCAAAAGAAGGGCAAAGAATTTTTGTGTTAACTGAGATTTGCAATAGAGATACTTTAAATGAGATTAGATGTGGACTCCCAAAGCTTGCAGGCCACTAGCAGGCTCAGCTGGTGACCTCAGAGCTCAACTCCGGAGCAGAAAGCCAGGGACCCCTAAAAACCTCTTGGATATTCTCCAGGTTTGGCCAGCACATGCTGAAAACCTTTGTGTTTCCTACAGCTTTGTCTAGACTTCCAGCACTTAGGTGATGTGGTGGTTCTCTCCAGTCCTGCTGGACACCTCAGCTGCAGACCCCAACATAAATGAGGTGGGAGCTCAGGAACACACAAAGCTCACTGTTTGCGTGGTCTCAAAGCTCCCATTTCTTCAAAGCTTCCTGGGGCTAATGGGATATGAAGTCTTTTGCTTCACCACAATCCATGTAATCCCAGAGATACATCCCCTTAAAGTCACTGCACGTCCTTCCTCCTTAACAAGGTGCAAGATAGAGTTGGTCCACAATGCAGGGCTTCCTTTGTGGTCTCTTGGACAAGTAGACAAGAAGTCAAGCTGGCGCTAGGTGTGCATTCATGGAAGTTGATGTGTAGGTGGTTCAGAGTGGGAGGATTTATGAGGTGAGCAGGGAAGCTGAGGTATAGAAAAGAACAATCAAATCACATAGTTTGGAGAAAGTCATGTCCAAACTGGAGAAAAGACAAAGGCTTCAGTCTCTTGGTAGCTTTAGAAGCTGAGCTCTAATTGGTGTTTGTTGCAGCTTTTCAATGGGTTCCTGAGGAATAGATACAAAAGGAAAAGGAGGAAAAGAGGAAGAAAAAGCTGTAGGGATCTCCCAGTGGACTCCCAAATCTTGGCAATGGTGTATATGAGGCAGACAGCCCCACTTTATCCATTTCACCCTCAGGCCAGCAGACGCTGCTTTGGCTTTGTCTGCAGTCGGAGATGCCCTTAATGATGACTGGTCTGTCCTTTTAATTTTTAGCATAAGGTTTAAAATATGCTGCAGTGTATTTTACTGCAAAGTCAGTCCTCTTCACTCTGGAAACTGTCATTTTAAAATGAAACTGCAAAAAAGAAATCATTCCAGTAACAAGAAAAGGAGAATCAGAATTTCTTTGAAGTGCTCTCAGGGCTCTGAGGGAGGAGGAGAGTCTGATTTATATGTCCAAGAGAAACCCAGTGTCTGTGTGGGACTCCTGGGCTGGGCTGCAGCTGCAGTCATGCAAGGGACTGTGGTGTTGCCCAAAGACACCCACCTCAGTGAACCAAAATTTTCGAGGCACAAACCAACTCGAGGTTTGCACAGCATAACCAGAAGTGTTTTCCTGTTCTTTCGCCAAATTCCCAAAAAGGAGCCAAATCCAAACCATGCAAACACCCAAAACCCAAATGGGCAGCTGCCCAACCTGCCCCTCCAGTTATCAGTGGCTGCTTCAGGTGTATAAAAATAAATCTTGGTGTATAAAAATAATTCTTGGTGTATACTGGTACATACAGAAAGCAGCTCTAAATTTGGAAGATGTGGAAGTGAAAGAGTGAATAACTGCTAACCTGAGGGGTTGTAGGGCTCAAATGTCTCAACACTGGGCAACTGAACGTTTGGCCATCCTTATAATTCATCCAACCTCTTACCCATCCCGCCCATCAATACCAAAAAGCTCCCACGCTCTCACAACTGATCTGAATGAAGAGATGATGGAGAGATTTCATGAGAAATAACATTTGAATATAAAACCCGGGGTCATACTTGTATGATCTGACTTTTCCTGACTGTTTTTACAGTTACTCGGATCTCCTATATGATCCTAATCCCTCTGTCATGCCTCCCTGAGAACCTCTCTACTTTTCTATAGGGCTGAATTCTCTCAGTGGTAGGTGTCACCTTGTCTTCTACAAATTTGAAGAGAAACTCAAAGTGGGGAGAGCAGGAATCTGAGTATGAGATGCTTTTGGTGTAACAAGAGCATCATAATTTTACTTTACTGTGATGGTTCTGTTGCGTTGTAGAAAGACCAAACCAAAGTTGACATTAAAGCAAGCCTTTGACACATGATTCAGTCTTCATTCTTCCGTTTCAAAGATTGCCGAGTAAATTCATGGGTTTAAAAGTAAAATATTGATGTGTTGCTGCAATGTAACCGAGTATTCTCACTCATGTCAAATTTCTATTGACTTTAGTGGGAAGTCAGGCTAAATAACAGGGGTGGAACTGGGGCACTTAGATTTCAGTGGACTGCTTAAATGAAATAAAAGTGTGATTTCGGAAACGTATTCCTACAGCTGAGTGAAACTGCATGGACAGTACCAGGACTGGGGTGTTTGCCTGTTCTAGCTGCAGGTGACTGTGTTTTATTATTATGGTTTGAACTGAATCTCAGGGGAATGAAGCAGAGTTCAGCTGAAAGCAGCTGCATGTTTTGTGCAACAGTTTATAATGCCTTAACAGTAGATGGTTGCTTATTCAGTGGTTGTGAAACTGTTTGGTAATGACTTTTACTGCTCAAGTTAACTTTAAAAGACCCTGGTGGAATAAATCAAAGTCACATTGCTATTCATTTCGTTAGTCCTTGGGATACTTAAATGGTCTCAGTATCAAATGGGACATGTCACTGTTTGTTTTGATAAACTTCATTTATGCTGTCTTCAAATAACCCCTTTTGCTGAGACATCACATTCCTTGTTTTAAAAACCCTCTCTAGAAACTGATAAAATTGCATTCCAAGTGGATCTGAGCAAGTAATGAGAACCGCATGGCCTGTAATAATTGTTTGCCTATTCAAGACCCAAGTTACATTGCAGATCGTTTATTGCTCCAGTTTTGGAGTGGACTGTGTGAATTCTTGTTTTTGTTTTTATTTGACAGCTTTAGAGGTGTTCAAATAAATATAATCTCTGTTCAGTAAGAGACTGGCAAAACCAATCAAAACTGAGCTGAGTTTGTTGTCTGTCTGTGTAGCCCAAAGCTTAGAGGAGTTTCTGTCTTGACCCCATAGCCCTAATTTCAAGTCATCACTCCAGTGTGCTGCTGGTAAATTATATGGAATTATATCATTGTTTTCTTAATCTTCAGTCCTGGATTGTTTTCCAGTTGAGTGAGAGGTTGTGCTCTTTTTATGCTATCAAGTTCAATTACATTGAATTCTCTAAATATTTCATAAATTACTAGGAGTGCAAAGATAAATCAATCTGTGTGTGACTAGTATCCAGATAAGACATCTCCAAATGTAGGCATTGTGCAAGAGTATATATTTTCTTGATTATTACAGATGATTTTGCTGCATAGGTTTTATTTTTCTTTTACTAGGGCAGGTTGTACAGCTTCTTTCAGCAAAGAGGCATCTTAGAATGTAACTGCACATAAACTGGCTGTTATGTTAGTCACAAGGGTTTTATATTAAAATTTTAAAATTCAGGAAAAACTAAGAAGAGGTCCTTTGCTAAAAGGTAAAATTCTTCTGAGTTTATTCCAAATGCAGAAAGAATCATTTCTTGTTTTCAGAATGGCTTTATTCTCTTTTTGATTTTGATTTCTGCTTGAGAAATGATTTACTAAAGGTATTAGCACAGATGGATGGAAGAAGAAACTCTTAAATGAATGCCAAGCCATGTATTAAGGGCTTTATTAACATATAGCTAATGTTGTAAACAGTTCTACCTTCTACTTGTTTTCAGTCTGAAGATTGGCTTAGATTAGCCTAAAACAGTTATTTAAAGTGAATATATTCCTATATGCTTTTAGAGCAGGCAGCTGTACATAGCAATTCCATGTACTAACTGATAAATAGTGGATCATGCATTTATATTACACGCTTATACATTTAGGGAAAGCTTTCATATGAGTACAGTGGGATTTTTTTCCCTCAAGGAAAATGACAGATGTGGAAAGGTCTCTTACTTGTGGTTAAGCCAAAACATCAGTCAGATCAGCAGCCTGTAATCAGACTGTGCAGTGACTTTCTCAGAAATAATTGTCTCAAAAATCTGCATTTAAACAAGGATTAAAGTTAATATTTCAGTTTTGACACTTGCAACATTTAGAGTACTCATAGTTGTTAACAAGAAGCCATCAAAGATTTTGATTTGCTTGGCCCTTCCATTTTTTACAAGGTTTTCAAAGGTACATGTTTTTTCCTACAAAGATTGTGAAATCATGGATTTTCCAATATTAAAGACACAATCTGGAAAATATTAAACGCACCAAGTGAAGTTTCTTGCTGCATTTGTAATTTACCTCCTGACGTGAAGGATCTTCTCACTTTTCCCTCATCACACCCATCCTCACCATAAACAATTACCCTTTCCAACACTCCACATCTGGGGTGACTGTTGTCTGCCACTTCCATGTCTTGAGAGTTTGTGGGATCTATTGAGCAGGGGAATTCTAAGCCCTAAATAGAGATGGCCCAGATGTTCAAAGCTGCCCAGTCATCTCAAATGTCTCATGTGCTGGGGAAACTGGGTAGCCAGGACAGATAGGCTGTCCTGAAATTCCCAATCTGCACTTGGTATATGTGGATCAATTTAGAATCCTGTCCATTTAACAACAGTGTGACTACAGCTGCTGAGCTTATAAAACATTTCAAAGGACAGGCAATAGGACCATAGAGGAGGAATGTATATTTTGAATTGGTTTTACATGTTGACTTGACTAGTTCCTTTGTTTTTTTCAAGGATCACTCAGAAAACCCTCTAGGTGCTGCTGTCACCCTGGCTCATGAACTGGGACACAACTTTGGAATGAATCATGATACATTGGAAAGGGGCTGTAACTGCAAAGCATCTACTGATAAAGGGGGTTGCATCATGAACCCTTCTACTGGGTAAGTGCAAGGGTAAGCACTGGCAACTTCCAGATAGAGTGGGCCATTTTGTGTTTTATTTTGTGTCTCAGGAATGTTTAAAAGGAAAAAACACCAAAACCTTTTCAACACCTGTCAAACCTTCCCACAGGTGTCCCCCTCAAGCTGAAACAATTAAACTTGTTATCAGAGCACAACAAGTACCATTGTACCCTTCTATTTCCTTGTTACCAGCGTGAGAGACAAAAATGCTGTAAGCAACTGTTTAATTTAACAATTAAAAGAACCCAAACTGCATTGCAAGTGTTGAATCAGAACTTCACCTTCTCTCATCTTGCCAACTGAGCATCAGTCATGGTAGGAAATGAGCAGCGGCCCAAGGCCAAGACTGAGATGAATATGTAGGAAATAAAGCAATGCAGGAAATATCACAGAGTGTCAGGGGTTGGAAGGGACCTTGAAAGATCATCCAGTCCAACCCCCCTGCCAGAGCAGGGTCACCCAGAGTCCATCACACAGGAACGCATCCAGGTGGGGTTTGAATGTCTCCAGCCAAGGAGACTCCACAACCTCTCTGGGCAGCCTGTTCCAGTGCTCTGGCACTCTCACAGTGACAAAGTTCTTCCTTATGTTCACCTGGAACCTCCTGTGTTCCAACTTGTACCCGTTAATATGTTAATCCTCAATTAGACTCTCTGTAAAGCCTTTGTCTTGTGCAGGGAAGGTTTTTAGTTTTGCACAAGCTTTTGCATCTCACTCCTTGTTGTAAGTGTGCAGCAGTATTCACATGGGAGCAAATCAGATCTGTAGGGTTCGTGGGGTTAGGGCTGTCCAGTGGCTGGAGGGAGATCTTCCAAGGAAAGATACAAGTCACTGGGAAATAAAGCCAGTGAACGCGTGGTCATCTCTGAGTCAGTGCTGAGCAGTTACTGTGCTGATGATAAAAGCACTCTGGTGGTTTTGTAGACGCAAAAAGCACAGGCACCATGACCAGGGTAATGAGTTACAGCTTGCTCCTCTATATTTTAAACTACAGTTAGAAACTGAACAATATAATGAGTGAGTTCTTCATGTCTGTATTCAGATGAGAACGGATGGGATTACATTGGAGTAAGAGAGAGTAGATTTTCCAAAGCTTTCTGATGGTAAGTGATGTGCTGGACTGGACTGCCTGCAGAAATGTTACTGCCTGTGACTGGGAGCTGGTAAGAACCAGTTGGACAAATATCTGTCAGCAGTGTCATGTAGGTACAGCTGGATTTGCCTTAGGGCAAGAGGATGGTCTAGATGATCTTCTGATGTCTCTTCCAGCTCCAGCCTTTTCTGTGTGTGCTTAAACTTCATCTGTTGCTTAAAAAAAATCTCTTCTGGGAACTGTGATCAGCTTGACCCCTGCCTGGTCTGAAACGGCATGTTTCTGGGAAAGGGGAGCGATCTGGGAGAGGCCAGGGAGTGTTGGGCAGGATTGCTCCCTGCTGGCCAGCCTAACAGCAGCCTTGGCATTCCTTCAAAGGCTTGCTGTCACCCTCCTTCGAGGCAGAAAAAAAAAGGAAATCTGGCCAGAGGCCAAGCACAGCAAGTTAAGAGACAAACAAAAGAGAGTTGTGTGTGTGTAGAGGAGAATGAGAGTGACTTCTGCAGTTTGGAGAAGAAAAATAGCTCGGCTCTTCTGAAACAATAGGTAGTAAATATCCATATGGAATTGCATTCTGCAGCACATCTGGGCTCCTATGCACACTGTGGAAACAAACTGAGCTTGGGAACAGGGCTGGGAGGTGAGGTGATGCTGGTGAGCAGTGGGCAGCCAGAGCTGGGTTCTGAGCTCCTGAAGGATGCAGACAAGCTTTAGTCATCCCAGCTGGGTTACTGGCTGGGCATCCACTTACTCCACTTTTGGAAATAAATGCAGGAGATGCTCTCAGGGCAGAAATATCTAGGCAGTTTCTGACCTCATCCTGTGAAGGTGTCTCTAACATGAGATTCTTAAGCTCTTCCGTGGTTCTGCCTTCTGCACCAGGGTCCTTTGGGTGCACCTGAAGCTGTCCTCTGGGCTGGATGTGCCAGTCTGGCTCTGGGTTGGCTCAGGGCATGGACAGGCCAAGCTTGTACCTGCTCAGTGTCTTCCTCAGACCTGAGCCCAAGCAACTCAGCTCACTTTGTGTTGGGGTTTCTGTAGCACCTTACAGGTTAAAGGCTTTGCTTCCTTTAGGGACACCGTGCCTGACCCCAGCACCCCACAGGTTTGAGGAGGGGGCCATCAGGTACCCTTCAGATTTGTAATGCTCTCTTTGAATTTTTACCAAACTTGATATACAACTTGTGCCTGAGGAAGAGTTGCAGCATTCACAGAACTGAGTAGGCTGGTTTGTTCGCTGTGATTATTGATTTATAAATGGAAATTTTAGCATCAGGTTTATAGCCTTAGGCTTTACCTTCATACTGTGCTGTCGATCTGCAATAAGTATTCCAGAAGAATACTTTAAGCCTTAAGCCAAACTGCACTTTACCAATTTAAAATTAACACTTTGAATATTTACCCAACACCTGACCAATAGTAGTATTCCTCTGGGCACCATTATTCAAGGAACATTGATGAGTTTTTGGCTCTGGAAGTACAAGTCTGCTAAGGGGAGGACAAATGAATATTTCCTACCTGAAAAACATTCTTAAAACAACAAAAACATCAAAACAAAGGCCATCCCAGGGAAGCCACGTTCATTTAGAGAGGCAGCCCGCTCTCTCAGGATACTCATTGGCACTCACTCTGCTCTTTCCTAATTTCTGTTGGTTTAAACTAGATTTAATAAGTGCAAGACAAAAAAAAATAATAAATTTGGGCTGAAGCTAGTGTAAAAAGTACTGAAAGCCCCTGAAAAGTCCTTATCTGATATCTAGAAAGAATGGGAAATATCTAGGTTATAACAGAAAGGCCCCTGGAAACTTAACTTTGGAATCACTTGTGTGGTTGTGCAGCAAAAGGGAATGTTTTAAGGCTTTTTAATGGAAAGTGATTTCATTAATTATTGCTATTTCTTTCAGTTCTTACATTTCAGTCTTTGAAGTGGTCTTGGAAATTATTTCTTGGTGGAAAAGTCTCCAGGGATCAGTATGGAATTAAAACTCTCTTGGATCTATGGTCTGATGGTTAGGAATATGATGGGATAAAGGTTGGACTTGATGACCCTGGAGGTCCCTTCCAACCATAATGATTCTATGATTCTATGATCTATCCTTTAATGAGCTTCCTATAGCTTTTACTCTTAAAAGATACCAGTAAGATGCGTGCAACTTGTGTGTGAGCTACAAATGGCTAAAAGACCTGCTACTTTAGCAAAATATATTTTGTATAACATGGAATTCAGCGTATAAAACCCCAAAATTTGTGGCACTCCAGGCCTTTTAGAGATTCAAATATCTGCTATGGAAATCACAGAAATCCCACTGTAGAAGTTTGGGGTATAAAAAAGAGTATCAATAGTATATAAAAATACTATCAATGAGGAAATATTTAATACTAACACATTGCTCCCTCTTTTTTATCCATATCTTTTAATTACATTCCTCCAAGTGTTTTAGATTCTCTTGAGCATAGACTCTTGCAAGCGAAAAAGAAGGATATAAGGAATCTTAAAGAGATTTGCAAATATTTTTGAGATCTCAGTATCTGAAAACTAAGGGACTAGGCTGAGCCAGCAAGACCATTTCAGTATTCCACTTGTTTTTCAAGAATCTCCCTAAAGTTTCCACTCTTAGGAGTGAAAATATCCTTCTTGACAGCTAGATAAATACACAAGAGTTCTGGTGAAACCCGAGGCGTTAGCCTGCATGGATACCCCTGCAGCTAAAAGCAGAATTTAGCACAAACTGCAGAGCAAAATTATGCCAATTAGCAGCACTTGTTTATTTAATGATTTTGGAAATGCACTTTTTATGTGCTCCTTTGTGAAAATGGAACACAGGTATCTCTATGGAGGTTGAAATCAGGTGAGTCCCTGCAAAGTAGTTGAAAGGTTAAGAGTCTATATGTGCTTGGTATTTCTTGCCAGCCTTAAGGGAAGCAAAATTTTGATAGTTTTCTTCTCTCCCATAAACCCAAGGGTTTATACTTCCCCTCACCTATATGTCTGTGTCCTTGCCAATAGCATGGTCTTCTAGTTTAAATATAGGGGACTTAGATATCTAACTGGTCATCAGGAAAGCCAAACATTCTGTAAACATGTTCTTCTTTCCTTCTTACAGAAAGTACTTCTTTGATGTCTTTCCATTTTTTCCCCTATCTTAGATGTTAGTGAGAGCCCAGGAATCCACTGAGGACAGCTGGAGTTACCCAGCTCATTCTGATGATTATCCTACTGTAGCCTCCATCCCTTTGCAGAGTTCTGTGACTTGCTATGATGAAAGCTTCCTTCCTTGTCCTCTTGCAGAATTGTGTTGCTTTTACCAGGATCATTAGCCATGGCTAACTGAAATGCCAGGCAGGCTCTTGGGATAAAGCCATTTGTTTCATCTCTCTTTACACTGCCATAGACAGCAGCAGGTTTTCACCATGCCAATAGAAAGAGGATAAGGGGGAAAGGGCTGCTTTGTAGTCTCTCCTCCAACCCTCTTTGCATCTGGCTATGGGAATGGTAGAGATTTCTCTCCAGGTCTATCCTGCTG
This sequence comes from Aegotheles bennettii, assembly GCA_013398125.1. Classification (NCBI taxonomy): domain Eukaryota; kingdom Metazoa; phylum Chordata; class Aves; order Caprimulgiformes; family Aegothelidae; genus Aegotheles; species Aegotheles bennettii. The sequence continues at coordinate 397,591 of VZRW01001813.1, read as the reverse complement.
CCCACACCCCATTTCTTTTCCTATTCATGTATTGTGAGATGTAACACCTCATGCTGACCTGGAAGGGTGCATGCTATAACCATGGGCTGAGAGCTGTCTTTGCAGCAATAAACCATGGGGGGGTTTTACACACCCATTCCCAGTGTGAGAGAGGACTTGAACATTACTATTTGCTCAACAGACTTTTGAATGAAAGAGTATCCCTTCAGAAACTGTTCTTTCCATCTAGGTCCCTGGCAGACCTGGTTTTCTTCTGCTCCAAGAACCAATTTGCATCCCAGTGGTGGCACGAAGCGTTAGGGACAGAAAGCCATTGGTGCCATGCAGGAAGGTCTGGGCCAGTAGCATAGCCAAAGAGGCAGCATCTCTATGATAATTTCTCCACACAACAACTTCTCTTTGTCATGTTCATTTTAGTGTGATGTTCCTTAAAAAGTCAAAGAGTGAATTGAATCCCTCTATACCTGCTCTTCTTGACTTGGATCTTCTGTTACCATTTGCATTTTCACAGCTAGAACTTAAAGTCAGTGAATCGTTCTGATTCAGCTTTTAAATTCAGCTTACCCAGATAAATGTGACTACACATGTTACAGGGAAGTGGAGCTTGGACTGTGACACTGGGGCTTTGTGCTGGTGGTAATGCCTGTGCTGCAGGATGGCTTGGGGCTCTGCTCCAGCCAGGGGACCAGGTCTCTGTGGCGTGATCACAAGGGAAGAAAAAGGAGAATTGGACTTGAGATCAATTCTTTAATCTCTCAGCTATTGTTCATAATTTTAGAGGATTTTTGTAGAACTGTGCCTCTCAGTACAAAATAACAGCTAATTTTGAGTAATTGCCTTTCAGTACACAATTTCACTTTAATTATTCAGTTTTTGAAGGCAAGGTTGGGGAGAGGAGAACAATGAGGAACACAGAAAGAGCACATAGTCAAAATTGCACAAAGTATGTAAAAAAAATACTGGTTTATTTGCTGCTCAAATTTGTAGAAGAATTTTTTTTTAGCCCATGCAAAAAAACACCCACTGTTATCAGTATATTTTTAAGTAAAATTGAAAGCTTTATATAAGAATTAAAACAGATAGCCAATGGGGATCTGCAGATTGTGAATGAGAGTGAAAGAAAAATATGATCTGTTAAGAATCAGATGAGTGACAGTCCCAAATTAAACTAATTGACTTGATGTAAGTAATGCTGAGGCGAAATGAGGAAAAATTAAAGACAGAAGGACCATCAGGAGACCTTCTTCCAGATACCACTGCAAAAGAGCATCGCTATGCACTATATTTTAATTCCCTCTCGAAACAATTAGGTTTTCTGCACTGAACACTGCATCCATTAGTTACAATTAAGGCTAAGTAAAATACTTAAGTGAAAACATAGCTTTTTTTTTTTTTCCTGAGTAGTAGTACCAGATGTCTATGAGAGGCTAAAAAGTGACACCAAGCAAGAGTATGAGTTGTACAGATGTCAAAAAATGTGAATACTCCTATTTGCCCCACTGTGATAAGCTGATTCATGGGTTTCTTATACGAGTGGCCCAGGCACCCAAGGGTTAGGTTAGGAAACATTTGTTTTTTGTTGCATGTTACAGGCCAATTCCCATTGTTTTGAAGGCACAGTGCTGTATGGTCTGGGAGAAGAAGCTCTCCTTGAAGTGCAGCTTTCCTGCAAGAGAGAAACAGTTGCATGTGATGCTTTCCTTTCATGCATTAAGTTCAGTGGCCGAGGGGAGGTGTGTTACACTTGAGTTCATGTCATTTGTAGCATCCATTCCTGCTATCAAAGAAAAACTGGTTTTATTGGCTATCCTCTATTGCTAGCCCTCTGTGGTAACAAGTATATTATCAGAGATATCTGAAATAGCTATTTCTTTGCTTCCTGCTCTTCCCCCCACCCGCAGTTCATGCTACTTTCACATTGTTGAAGATCTTACTTTGTTTTGTTTCTGGATTTTCCTAGTGTAAATGCTCTGATTCAGATTCTGCAGTGCTCAGACCTGTAAGATTTCTCCAGTGTTTATACTCAGTGTAAAGATAGGGCTGGGAGAAGTTCTAGCACTCACATGCAGTAGGCACTTCAGGAGTCCCTCTTCCCCAAACTGCTTTGGTCTAAGGGTGGTTCTGGAAATGCTCCCTAGACCCACTGAGCTGTCACAACTGAGATTAGGATTTGTTCTTTCTGTTAATGTAAAATTAAATTAAATGGTAGGTCATGGGCATTGTGAATTATAGAATCTGTGTACAGGATGTCTATCCAAAAGCCAGCCAATATTTCTGATTATATTATTATGCCCACACCATGAAATATGGGTTTGGGCAGAGAAATTGGCCTGTGGATCTAAACCCCAACCTGATTTGCTCCTATGCTGCAGTTTACTCCCACCTCTGGTGAACTGCAATAGCATTTTTGGGGCTATATGATAATCCAGATGATGGAAATCATCAAAGTTAAAAACAAAGCTTGTGGGGGCAGAAGAATGTATACGAATGCGGACTATTTAGTGATCTGTCTGGCAGTTCAGATGCACAGTTATCCCAATTGGGGTAACTGGGAGCAGTGGGATTGGGTCAGGGTGAGGGGATGCTCATCAGTTTCTTTGTCTGCCTTCACCACCAAGGGCAGTGGCTGGGGAAGCAGCACCCGGTCCTTAAAGGGTGTTACACAACTGATGTCCTTTGATGGTGCTGAAGGTCTGTTCCTCCCTTGTGTATCACCCATTACCATTAATGAGACTCAGGATTGCACATCAAAAGAAGGCTGGTAACAGTAATGCTGATTTTATAATGCATAAATTTCTATTTGCATGCTAGATGGGTGGTTGGTATCTCCTGGAGAACCATATTGCTCAGTGGGATTGACTCTCAAAGGCTTTTGTGGGGAGCCCTGTTCTTTTGTCATCTGCTTTTGTTTGATTTTTGTTTTTAAGCTTCCATACAAAACCAAAATATTTAACTAAATTATAAACCTGTGGTTACATCAATAAAATGTAGTTAAAAACTATTAAGGACAAGTTAGAGAAGTACTAATCATGGATGTCATTTACTGTATTAAGGATTTGTTTCAATCACATGTCTTCTGTTTGAAAATTGATCTCGAGGAAGCAGGATATAAGGTCACCTTGATTTTGGTTATTCAAACTCTGAACTGGAGTCTGCAGAACCGGGCTGTGAAAACAAACACCCCCCAGAGATTCCAGCACTTCAGGAGAAAGCCAGGTGTGCCATGAAAACAGCATCTTGGCTTTGGTACCAAATCAACTTGAAGTGAAAACCACTTCCATTCCTACACTTCACGAGTTAAAAAATAAATAAATAAATTTTAAGAGCTAAGAGGAAAAAAAAAAGGCACAAGGTCATGCTAGAAGTGGGACAGAAATCAGAAACACAGTGTGGGAAAGGGCACTTTAATTTACTGACTGGTTTTCTTTTCTTCTTTCTAGACATCTCGCAGCATCGTGTAGCTGCAGAGCTGTTAAACATTAGATAACGAAACCATTATTAGTTAGCACAGTGATTTCCTGACCCCTCTCAGTTTGTTTTCAGCTGTGCAGACCTCACTTTGCATTTTTCAGTCTGGCAGCTTAGAGACATTAAACTGTGGAGTCAGCAGAGCTATCTGGAATTACCTCTGTTACAATTTGAAGAAAATGAAATTATCTTTAAGATGTAAACAGTTTCTAATTAAACTCTGAAGCTGTTTATGTTTCCAAACCGGTCTGAGCTGAGCTCTGCACAAAGACAGACTTCTTCATTGTCGTCTTCTTTTTTTAATAAAGTTGATATACTGATGTAATAAATTGCTTGTGACAGAGCTGGGGCTGTTGTGCCAGCAGTGCAACTGCTTTTTTTTAAAAAGAAAATCAGCGACATATCCCTATGCCCAAGTAATTTAGCACGTTGCATTCTGGTCCTTCCTCTAGTAGGAAACAGCCACGAGATTGCAGAAGAGATTTATGTCAGTCTTTCACTTCACTCCAAGTAGCCCCAAGTCTGCAGTGCATTTGGCATTGCTTTTTGTTAATAATTTCCATACATTACAGAGATATTTAATTGCTGCAGTAAACAAGATCTGCATCGAAGAATTAGTGGTGTTAGTTAAAATACATTGCACATTTCCCAGTCCTTTACAGGAGGGGGTCACTGTTAACAATTAGCACACAGAGCCATGGGGCAGGTCTTTAAAAAAAAAATAAATAAAAGATTTTGCTTTTTATTTGAGCTTAGTCTTTCAGTAGGTGTGCCATGAGAAATGAAAATATTTGGCTTTTCTGGTGCATTCTAGAGGAGAACACGTACAGATTTACAGCATGCATTTTCTGTAAGTGAAGCTGACAAGGAGAGAGGTTACTTCTCAAATGAAAACACATTTTACTTCTGGTGTGATTATTTATAGTAGATACTTAAGGACAAGTCATGTTTGCTACTATGTGATGTATCCATACTGGGTACAGTTTTACTGGCTTGGATGCTGGTATGTGAGAGCTCAGCTGCATTTTGTCTTGTCAGTGTAATATCCACAGAAAATATAGCTCTGGCAGGGACATTTTTCTCTTGGGGTACTGCTATTGCCATGACCCACCAGAACAAATCATATAAGGACATTTCCCTTTATCTCAGCTTTCTGTTTAATCAAAAAAACCACTTTTCAACCTGCAGGGATAAATCTGCAATGCAGTGCATGGAGAATTAAGCACACAATGTCCAGTTTTAATTGGTGTTAATGAATTCCAAATTCCCAGGGTATAAATGGAAACATACCTTAAAAGGCATATTCTTAAAGTCATGTGAATGCTCCTTTTTGAACATGTGTTGTAGGCCCTGAAGCACTTTAAGGAATTGAAGTTGACTTGGAAAGCTGAATCACTGTAATTAAATGATGCCTACAGCTGCATTTGCCACAGTTGTCATGGGAATCACAGAGTCTTCTGTGCCTGGGATAGATGTGCAAAATGTTTAAAATTCAGAGAGGAAAGATGTCCATTTTACGCCAACAATTGCTCCCTGCAAAGTCATTCTTTCTCTTTTCTAATGTCAAAGCCTATTACAAAGTCCTGCGCACTGTGGGGTTCTTGCTGCAGAAATGCAGGGAGGCTCCATTTCAGCTTTTTAAAACCGAATGGCACAGCACCAGAGGTAAGATGAAGGTAAGCAACCACCTACTTTAGTGCACAGTCACTGAAAATAAAGAGGTGAAATAACTTTGGTGTCCTAGGGATCCTTTCTGGCTTCTGACTTAGCATAGGAATTGGTTTCATCTTTGTCATTGATGCTCTCCTGGCAGCCGACCAGCACTAGATGTGAAATCCAGGCTCCTTCCAAGTTGATAGGAAAGCTCCTATGGACTTCAATATGGCCAGGGTTTCATCAGGATACCTGTCAATTCCTTTAGATTTCTCAGGAGCCTTTGATTCCCGTGAGTGAAAGCTTTAATTTGCTTGCTTAAGGAACCCTAGGTCTCAGATCATGGCTGGATCTATTCTGTTCTCACAACATGAAATAATGATTATATACAGTGTTGATACTAATTAGTTTATTTATTTATTTTTGGTCCACGGTCTGTGAAAAAGAAAAGGGAACCTAGGAAAAAAAAGAATCATCATTATTTTATATTTAGAAATGTATTATTTTTTTAAAGAATTCCAGGTCCATTTGCCCAAGGTGATTTACGTGATATGGGAAAAGCTGTTTTTTTCTCAGTACTTTTATTGTATCATACACACTGTGAAGCTGGAAATGCTGGGGGAAATGCAGTCTGATTTTTGGCACTGTTATACCTTACTTATCTTTCCTCTGGATCTTGTAAAAGGAAAAAAAAAACCAAAAAACAGCCATGCTGCTTGCAAGTCTTGGAGTCCTGATTTATTAAGAGATGAGGTAGGAGAGATGTTAAGTGAAATCAATCTGAGCCTTTCCCCCAGGTATATAGTCTTCCCAGCTTTTTGCAGGGCTCAGCCATTTTTCTCCATCACCCATGTCTTGCCAACTGGCACCTCCATGAGCACCTTAATGCTTCTGCTGCTGCTCTTCCCAGTGGGCAGCTTCTTCCTGTGCTTTGTCTAGAGGGCTGCTTCCCAAATCTCTCCTCCCTGGCCTGTGTTCCTTCTCATGGGGTTTATCCCTCCTCAGAATTCTCTTCCCTTAACTCGCTGTCATTTGCTCTGCTCACCTGATGTATGGGCTCGTCCTTGCCCAAACCCATCTGCTGAGGCCAAGTCCTCACAGTGTGGCAGGTCTTTCCATCAAGTTGGTCACCAGGGGCTGGCAGGGTAACCAATGCTTCTCTCATTCTTTAGGGTGCAGCACATCTCCAGTTGTGTTTAGGGTGCTCACAGACAGAACAGGAGCTTGTGCTGATGAAAGGGGGAGATATCCATAAATAAATATAATGGGTTGATCTTTCTGTATTACAGTCTGGGGTTGACATCCCCTTTTGTTTGGTTTTTGAAAAATGATTCTATTCTTCTCCCTCACCCAAATACTCTCTATAGAAAGTGCTCCCCTCAGAACAGAGTCCCCAAAGTCAGTTTTCTACTTTTTTCCTCCCAATTTGCTCCTGAGCCATTTAAAAAATAAAAACAATTCCAAGGTTTTCCAAGGGAGAAAAATCAGAATGTAACTGCCTAAAACAAAAGCTGTTGGTGAAATCCTGTTGGGAACTAAGTGGAGTGGCACCACGCTGCAGCGCTGCCCTGGCATTTGGAGCCAGGTCAAACAGTGCCTTTTATCCAACCAGAAATCAATAGGGAGCTGATCTTCAGCAAGGTATTAAGAGGGACGGCGTGGACCATTTGTCTGTATTTGCTTGTCGGGTGCTGAGGATGTTGTGTTTATGTGACAGATTTAAACACAGGGCTTTCTGGCTGTGTTTCTTATCTACAGCTTCCTCCGTCGCCGGCAGCTGCTGGCAGGCACGGCTCGCCTGCTGCCCTGCTTTTCCTTAGCCTGGGACCAGACCTGACCTGCCCTTTCCATCCCTTCCTCTGCTCCACGTTGCTTTTTCACTTTTACTGTAGTCAGCATTGGATTAACCTCAAATTGTAAGTCATAGATTGTGAAACCTGAACTCTCAGCAATCCAGCAAATTTTTATTAATGAGGTAGTGGTCTAAAAGGAAACAGAGCAGAAGATGGGCCAGAGGCAAATTCAAACTGATTATAGCTACTTTCCTTGGCTGTCTGGTTTCCAACAGGAAGAACAGTTGTCTGAGTTCAATTCCCAGAGAGCTTTTGCAAGGCAGATAACTCCAGCGTATAGTCAGAATACTGTCAGGGTTGATAAATTGGGTTAGTATTGCTTCACCCCCAGAACACAGAAAGGAAAGTCACGACAGGCCTCTCAGCAAGAAAAAACTCCTCTGACCATACATTCATCAAAGTAAAAGTAACTGCTAATAATGTTTTATTTGGCAATTTTGTGACTGCAGAAATACCAAGCCCTGACAGTGTGTAGTGTATAAAGCCATTAAGTGTTGTTCCTTTGCAGAAAGTGTTCTTCTGAACCATCCGGCCATTTGTTTCATCACTGCTTTCTGCCCTGAAGTCCCACGTTCAGTATTATAAATCTCCCTTCTTGAATATTTCAGGTGGTTAAATTTTCACCTTCTGTATAAGGGGAGAGGTCAAGTCTCAGCTGGGGCTGTGACAACCTGATCTAGACACCTGAAGTGAGATGACCTGAATGCATTCTGGGAATATCCACTATCCCCAGGGCTAAATTAAAAAGAACCTAAAGCATTTGCGTGTGAAGTTTAAACATTTACTTGGAAAGACTTTCTTTTCAATAACCCTGGAAATTTCATTATAGCACGACAAGCCATAGCCACCACACATCAATTACATTAACCACTAGTGTGACATATTCACAGTTATTTATTGAAAGTGTAAAAGTTACCACGTAGTGCACATGACAGAAGCTGTAGGAGAAATCTAGGCTTGTTTTTAAATCACTGACCAGGAACTCAGACAGCAAGAGCTTTGATGTCATGTATAACTGCATGGCCCAATTCCGTGCTCTACTTTATCGATGCTCTGGGGATTAAAACTATAAAAGATGAGCAAGAGAGTGAAAAATAGGCTGGAAAAATAAGTATGAGTTGTCAGACATCTACTGCTGTTTTAAGCGAACTTCCCATTTCAATACTTTATATAAAACCACTCTACATATTTAGCTAAATCCTTCCAACAGTGCCCAAAAGGTGTGCCCCATCAGTTCTAGGACTGGTGTCTTGCACAAAGCTCTATCACCTGCTGCTTGCAAGGGCCTGTGTCTTCTTCTTACCCCATCCTCCCAGTCTTCCTGGGAAAAAATCTGCAGATACCTTCTGAGACCTACTTTAAAACTGCATTTGTGTCTTTCTCCTTGAAAAGTACTTACAGATGAAGACACTGTTTAAATAATAAGATTAAAAAATCCTTCCCTATTATGGCGCTTGTCTAATTTTAAACAATTGCTATTAAAACACGAGGCATATGGAATAATGCATAGTCACAGAACTTGATGCATCTGTAGCACTATTTCAATGTCAAAGAAAACTGGATTTTATCTTCTGCTTAATACCTAATTCTGTGAGGTTCTTTATACTTACCAATTCACTGACATGCCTCCTGTACAGAATAGCTGAAGTGTCAGAAAATGCCATATAATAGCAAAATCAGTTTTATTCTACTTGGCTCACATCTCTTAGGAGACCATAAAAAGTTGTTTTCGAGAGATCGAGAGCAATAATAATGTCTAGAAGTTAAAACCAAGAATAATGTCAATTAGATCAGGAGTTAGAGAAGGCTGGGAAATGGTCATAGTTCTTTGAAACCAACACCTCACTGGGTCTAGAAACATTCATGTTGCTTGAGTTTCTACCTTATTCTTGTGTTACTCTCTACTACTGATGTTTTTTCCATGGGAAATTACTTATACGTGAATTAACAAAAGCAAACCTATCTATGTATTTTAAGTTAAAACCCCTATTTTTAGGTTCCCATGTAAGACTGGGATATGCCACAGAAAACTTAAGCATTTGTGTGTAAGTGGTTCTGTAGAGTCTGAACAAGAGGAAGTTTAAACTCGCATCTTCTTCCTCTAATAAAAGGATCTGAGTTGTTCTCCTCCTCTCCAGTTGTAAGTGAGCCACGGTGCAGCCAAAAGTGAAGAATTCTGGAGACTAAGGAGAGTAGGTATTCATATTTATGAATCTCAAAGCGTCCCAGTGTCGAGACAGACACAATGAGACACTGTGACCTTCAGTTCAGACCAGGTGTTGTCATGGAAAGTGTTGGAAATTCAGGTGCTTGATGAATGAAATTTCTTACTCACAAGCTGGGATTCACCATCCCCCTTTGAGCACCTTCATGCTCCTAAAAAGCAAGGCTGATGCTGTAGCTATTTCCAGATATGGCCTCTCAGACCTCTCAGATTTTTCAAGCATCCTGGACAAAGCCCGGTCCCAGTTTCTGCACCTTTGGAAATCCTCTAGTCAACAGTCGTTTCGGTAAGTATGCTCCAGAAAATCAAAATGCCCTTTAAAAATTAATATAATCTCCAATTATCATATTACCCCAGGGAGGAAGGCCTGGTGGTACTTAATAGAGCTCTTTGGCACTGTTGTGCATTTTAATTGAGTGAATAATTGTAAAACACTTCAGGGCCTTTTGGTAAAAGGCTCTGAATAAACATTGCCATAATGCTGAATAATCAGGTTGTGATATGAACTGGAATAAATGAACCCTATAAATAGTTATATACATTATATATACTTAAAATGTATATGTGTGTATATACCAACATTATGGAGGCAGTTGCTTTGTGAAAGTCTTACAGTTCTTGAATAAGAAAAAGCCCTAGATTGGATGGTGATAACCAACACAATCAAAATGTTGGTTTTCAAGATATTGTGAACCTGCAGTTCATCCTCCTGTGCAATGCAGAGAGAATTGCCAGAAGCATCGATGGTGTCACCACTTCAATGATGCTTCTTGAGAAACAGCAAAACACGCTGTGTTCTGTGGTGAAGGTGGAGGAGGTAGATCCAAGGCACTAAGTGTTTAGACACAGATAGAAGTGGTTTTGGGGGAACCAAGGGAGTTTCGCTTCAGATGGCTTTCCCAAGGTATTGCTGCAATGCAGGGGTAGGGTTTGGAGTGGAGCAATGATGTCTTGCAGCAGTGCCCCTCCAGGCATTTGCTGGCTGGAGCGATGGGAAGGAGAGCAATGGGGAACACGGCACACCAGCCTCAGCAGCAGGGGTAGTGCTGGGACTGCTGCTCTGCTGCATTACCCTGCACCCATCAGTAGCCATGCTGCTTCTCCTGAATGCTTTGGCTGTCTGATCTCTTACAACTATAATGTTCTGGGTCTGTCTCTCTCTTTTTCTGTGCTTGTACTCTCGTTATTCCGCCCATTACGAGGGGGAACACCTCTGGACTGGGGATGATGGAGATGAACTTCTATTGTTCATACAAAAAAAGGCTATGCTGGGCAAGGCAGTGCTGGTACAAAGAATTCTGTGTTTCTACAAGGGGCTTGTCACAGTGATGATGCCACTTCACTTAGTTAAGGAAAGGAGCCATCTAATACAGGCTAAATGCAAAAGTACATAGAGGAAACTAGCATTTGAATGCCTTGAGTGCTTGAAATATAATTGAATGGGACAAGACAAGACTCTGTTTCTAAAGGAATCAATTACTCTCACTACTGTGAAGCTCTCATTTGCAGGAACAGGCAAAGCTATTTTTGCTGGGAGCTAGGATAGCCATTGCTTGAGAGTCAGCACATCTTCTAAGCACCAAGGAGACATTGAGGAATTCTGTGGGTTCAAGAGGGGTAGAAAGACTCTGAAATTCTTTTCCTTGCTGTAAAGCCACTGAAGAGATGGATGTAGTGCTGGCGATTTGAGTTCTGTGGAGTTGTACCCACAGCCAGAATGGTTTGACAAAATGATCCGTTGTGTATTAAATCCACAGATTCAAACAGTGTAGAAAATGTGGGGGCTATTCAGCATCTCAGAATAGGAATTATGCTGGACTAAATTTTCCTTTCTCTTCCAAACTGCAGAAAAATAAGGATCTGTAAAAGAAAATGTGGTGAGTGAAGGTTAATGGAATATACTGATTCCTAATGAATATTTTACTGGTGGAAGGTTCTCCAATGGTCTGTATGAGCTGGTAGCTGAGGGTTTTTCCAATAGAATAAGTGTCTGAGCAACCACCAAAAGCACAAATATCCCTGTTCAGCATGTTACTGAAACCTTGGAAACAAGTCAAGGACTGACTTTACTGTGGAGACCTTACGAGTGAGGTCTGAAGCCTTTTAACAGGGTAGAGCAAGGAAGCTTGCTGCATTTGTTCAGAGGACGAGGTTTTTTCACATGACCATTACTCTGTCATTTTTCACAAGCTCCAGATTCACTTCAACATCGTGCCTAATGCTACTGACATCTGGTCTCTATAGCTTCCCTTCCCATCTGCCAGGGATTTCATGCTTCTGATGAAACAGCTTTAAAATTGCAAAGACAGCCAAAATGTAGCCTAAAATCACAATGATCAGATGCTGTGGTTGTTACATGGGGGTCTTTTCTTGTCAAAAAAAGAGGAGAATGGTTGTGTGTCAGAATATCATGGTATTAAAGATCAATTATGTTTCTAATGAAATAACAACTGGCATCAATTAATGTGATATCTTCTCTTGCATGGTGTGATTACCCCTCGGTTGCTCTCTGTTTCCACTTGTTGGGCTCATTTCTGGTTTAGCATTGCTTTATTTTGGGCATACTTGGTGAAGAAAAAGTATTTTCAGTAAATTTCATCAACTAACATGTGCTGCACTGATGTCAGCTGAGGAAATCAGCATCAAGAGCAGGAAAAGCCAGAAGATGAATGGATCTCTTAGTTCAAAATAGGAAACAGCTTGAAGTTCCTCTGGGGGGAAACAGAAACCTCATTCATTAACAATGACATTATTTCACCTCTGGTACAGAGTAAGGATTCTGTTCTCCTGGTGATGGACAGGCACATCTCACATTCCTGCAAATGATGCTGAGCATTCATGGATACAAAGGAACAGCCCTAAAATACTGATAGTTTTGACTGGTGAGCTGTTCTCATGCTCCGTGTGTGGCTGAGACATATGGCAGGGGGGGAAATGCATTATTGTGCTCCCAAATTGATTTCAGTCTGTGTAAGGTATGTCTGTCTCCCTGTGTTCATCTCAGTGGATATCAAAGTATATCTATGTCACTGAAGGGAAGGATCCTGCCTGGATGATGCAGTAGGAGGTTTCCCAAGTGCCTTTATTTTCTGTTCCATTACTCTGAGTGCCTTCCCTGTTTTCCCTTGGGGCCCAGAGCTGCAGCTTAGCAGCCTGACTCCTACCTCATGCTGTTCTGAAATTCCTTTGTTTATCTTAGACTCTGACATTCTACCTAAACATTGATATTTTCCAGAAATCAGCTTTTTAAGTGGAGGTGCCTATTAACTTTCTGAAGTCATATGTCAGTGAATCACAGAACTGTTTAGTTTTAACTAGACAAGTGATACATGAAAATTATTTTCTTCTTCAGTCATGTGTATGTTCTTTTCCAATGACCTGGCTGTTTCATTGCAAATGAATCTGTAAAAGAGGTGATTTTAAATAGGCATAAATAAATACTGTTCTGTAAGGTACCATAACCTTTCTAGAAGATCCTAATTAACCTCCTTCTGTTAGCAGAGGAAGCTCTATTGCACTCATAATTGTCCAATATTTCTTTTTTTTAATAGAAATGATCCCTTTCTGATACATATAGGCATAGCCATTCACAAAGCAAGCTGCTCATTTCAGGATATCAGAAACAGCAGTAGATTCATCGAAGTCTGAAGCTCAGCAGTGCAGAACTTCCATCTATTATCTTGCTTGTCTGTAAAGATTACACCCTAATAACATGTGAGTGATACAAAGCATTTAGTGACTAAAGCCCAGTCGTTACCAGGTTGGCTCCCTGTGCTGCCATAACATTGAATTACTGCTGGACCACAGGGCAGCAGTGACGAAGGTACCAAGTCTTAGGGGAGATGCTGTTTCACAGCCTGGTTGTGATCCATGAGCACAGCTCAGGGCAGGGAGGGCATAGCAGACTTTAGGACGTGACCCCGGTGGCCGGATCCAGGTGCCACTTTGTCTCAAACTGCGAATGTTCATCAGTGAAAAAAGAATTGAGTCCTCCCAACAGGAAAACAAAAGTTATCTGGTGATATTTGTACTCCACTGAATCATTTTGATAACATTGTCCGTGTGTTTTCCGAAAGGAATCAAAGCCTGCTCTCACCAGTGTGAATTCAGAACATGGGTATTTTCAGTAGTGTCTTTACAGTCATCCCAATTTAAAGTAAAAATTGTATTTGCTTTAATCATGCAGTTCCCAGGCTCGACTTTGATAAATTGCAGAAGCAAGCTCTTATCAAGTAACTCAGTGTTTTTCTCTATTTTTTTCCTGGAAAGAGCAGGAAGTTTGCTGTACTTCAGAGCAAGATGAGTGAATTTGCCATTTCAGGCTGAATTTTCCAAGAATTACCTTGATTTGCGGTGGGAAATATGGGAATCCTCCTCACAAGCCCAGTATTTCTTTAGGCTCACAATCAAAATTCGCTCAATAACTACATATGCAAAAGAGGGAGAAAGAATTCCAAATGTGAACACTTCCAATCCGTAACAGCAGCTACAAATTGAAGTGACAATGATGGGAATTCCCTAGCTCATGGTCAGAAATTATTACGGTTTTTGGCACATTTTCACAGCGAATTGCTCTTTCTCAGTCCTGTGTCAAAGGGTTAAAAAAAAAATGACCACAATCTTCTTGCTAGTGCACAAATGTGCTAAAAGGTCACAAATGTGACAGGAGAGAGGTGTTTTCATCTGATAACGTTTCCTCTGGTTTCTTGTCTCTCTGATTTTTTTTATTCTAGCTATCCATTTCCTATGGTGTTCAGTAGCTGCAGTAGAAAGGACTTGGAAAACAGCCTGGAAAAAGGAGTGGGAATGTGTCTATTTAACTTGCCTGAAGTCAAGGAGTCCTTTGGTGGGCAGAAGTGTGGGAATGGCTACGTGGAAGATGGAGAGGAGTGTGACTGCGGGGAGCCTGAGGTGAGCCACCACCTGCAAATCCTGTGCGCAGGCTTTTAACAGCAAAGACAGATCAGAATTGATTTGATACTACTTGATGTAAAACAAAACTCCCTTCACTGCTTCTGTCTTATCAGCTTAAACCTTGGAGTCCTCAGAAATGTGGGAAGCTTCTGCTTGACTTGCATTTGAGTTGCTAAACTTCAGGCAGGGCTTTAGTTAAGAATGTGCTCGATTTGCCAGTCAAGAACAAACCCTCTCAGGGCTTGTCCAGCAGACTGACCACGATTAATTGTCATGTTCCTAACAACAGAAATTCCTTTAAGTACTAGCTAGTGAGCTAAACTCAAAAGAAATTTAACACTGCTCAAATTTCTCAAGATATCATGTGTTAATTGAAGGTTTGTTTCCATATATAAGAAACCACTAATACTTTTATATAAACATAAATAAATATTAATAA
>VZRW01001813.1:286524-383021 GCA_013398125.1 Aegotheles bennettii | reverse complement strand
ATTAATAAATATAAATATATAAAAATGTAAGTAAATATAAATGTAAATGTATAAATATAAATACAAATATAAATAAATCTAAATATTGCCTAGGTATTTTTTGTCAAAACCAGCTTCAGTTTTTAGGTACAAGACCTTTCCCTCCTTCGCTAGATTTGTTTTTGCCACTAGCCAATTACCTTACCAACAGAAATCGCCTTTGCTGCCTCCCAAAAAAGATTGCTGCTGCTTAAAAGATCATTTATTTGGTTTAGAGAATGTGTCAGAGGACTGAGCAGATCAGGAGGAGATAGGCAAAACCTGGGGGTCAAATAATATCTGAGACGACATCCTCATCCCTTTGGCTTCCCATGCTCATTGGCTGTGTTGAACTTCTCTCGGATTATCCGAATTAAATACATCAGCAGATGAGGGGTTTGTTTCCTGTGATAAATACAGTTCTGCAGACAAAATAGATAGGGGAAGTTAGCAGCGAGATATTGCTGCATCCTGTCTACGCAGTGGATTGGATTTACACAAGCCATAAGGATTTCCTGACAGTTCACTCATTCTTCAGGGTAACAAGGTTGGAGGAAGCAGGCTTATCTTCTTGTTTAAAGTCAATAGAGTGCAAGCAGCTTGCAAATGTCTTTCTAACCCAGTTATCTTTCTCATTTTCACTTTTGAATGTTAGTGATACCTTCTCAAGTCAAAGCCACAATGTCAGCAAGCACTGGCTTGATTTGACTCTTCTTTCTATGTTCTTCCTTTTTAATTATATTGGGAAACTGCAGCATGAGCCCAATTAAATTAATTTGGGATTTAGTGCTATAATCTGCTTCGTACCAGAAAACCCCTTAGATTAGTTAGTAATTTACTGCCCAGTCATTTATATCAGCTGAGTTTTGTGTTGCAGTATTTTATGGCATGGAAAGCTGTACAATAACGTTTGTGGGTTGTATTTTATCAGTGATCAGAATTAAATATCAATCTGAATATGTAAGTGTAGGTAGTTTGTAGGGTTATTTTGCCTTTACTCTGAGTAAACTATTAGCCCTGTGTTGAAGTCTTGGTCTAATGGTCCAATGGTTAGGAATATGTGGGATAAAGGTTGGACTTGATGACCCTGGATGTCCCTTCCAACCATAATGATTCTGTCATTCTATGATTCTAAGTCAGTGCTCACTGATTTTCCTTAGCAGTAGGGCAGCAATGGATTCCTAATCATGGAGAGTCATGACTGAAGGACACCTCTCACCCTTCAGACACCTCCAGAAATGCAGTAAGGACTGTTGAGCATCCCCATCCACACTGTGGTCTCAGGTGCATCAGGCACTGCTTACCTTGTGGAGTATCGTGGATGCTGGCGTGCCCACCACCAGGCCAAGTGTAAAACCTGAGCAAGGATGCTATTACCAGTTAAGATCCAACTTAATTTTGGATTATATTACCAAAAACACCTGCTACAGGATACTCTGGAAGGGGGGTTTAATGTAGATTACACATGGAAAGATAGAAGAAAGGGAGGGAAAGAAATAAAAATCCTTGGTCCCTGAGAACTGAAAGGTGACAAATGTGGCTGATTTTATAACAGACTGCAAGGAGGATGAGAAAACTACAAATTGGTAAATCAGAAGTCAGACAAATGACTTCCAAACGTAATTAAGAGTTAGTGCCTGAGCAGCTGTGACATGCCAAGGAGGAGTCAGCACAGCTTTTGTGCCAGGAAATCTTGTCTTACAAACCTCTCACTGTGCTCTGAAGGACTTAACAAGTGGATAGAAAGGGATGATGCTGTTATTGCAGCCTGTTAACAGTTCAGGGAGGCTTTAGACCAAAGCCTTTCACCAAAGCCTCATTAGGAGACTAAGCAGCTGTAGGAGAAGAGGATACTTCATGGGCAAAAAATGGGTTAAAAGATAGGAAATACAACTAGGTATAAATCATCCATTTTATGCCATGGAAGGAGATCTGCTGTGATGTATCCATGAGACGTGCCCTGGGGACTACACAATTCAGCATGTTCATAAACAGCCTGGGAAGAGGAATAGTCTTGAATTTGCTGATGATATCCGTTCAGATGGTAGAGATGAAAGCTGACTGTGAAGAACTGCAGAGGAACCTTCTGAGGCAGCTGGGCTGGGCATTAAGATGAGAAATGAGATTCAATGTGGAGTGATGCACATTCCAGACATCACATAGAAGATGATGGACTCTGAGCTAACTCTGACCATAGAGGAACAAGACTTCATATTGCAATAAATAGTCTCATGAAAATGTCAGCTCAGTGCTCAAGAGTGGTCTAAAAGGTAAATAGGCTGTTAGAAATTACTAGGGAAGAAATAGGAAAACAAAACAAAGCACCAATAGATCTCTATAAATCTGCAGAGTGCTGCATCTCAAACTGCATGTGCAGGTCTTTCCTACCCCTCCCCGATCTCAGGGAGCATAAGGCAGAATGGAAAAGGTGGAAGGAAAAGCAACAAGGAGATTCAAAGCTTTGGAAGAGGTCTGGCTGGAAAAGAAGAAAATTAAGGAATATGCGACAGAAGCTGATAAAATCGTGAGTGAAATGGGAAGAGTGAGTAGGGAGTGATTGCCCCCGACAGGAACGGTGCAAATCAAGTTAGAACATGTCAGGTTTCAAACAAGCAGAAGGAGCTGCTCCCCTGACTGTGTCCATTCCTTGTGTGTTCCTTTCCACTGAGTGTTAAAGATGCCCGTGGAGCCAAGGGAGAGCCAGGAGACTAGGAAAGTATTGTGTATGTGTGTTTGCATTCTTGTTCTTAAGCATCTTCTGCTGGCTGCTGTCAGGGGGACACATGCCTGGAAGGGTTATGGGCTGTGTGGTCTATCTTGTGTTCTCAGAAAAGAGAGGGTGAAACAAGATGTCCTGTCTACAGTATCTGGCATCCTGCAGGTGATGCTAAATTGCTGTTGTGTTGGTCTGTTTGAGATGCTCTGTTGATCCCAGGAGACCTAGAGCAAGAAACCCAGCTCCCATCATTGCTGTTGTTACCAATAATAACTAATAATAATCACTGAATCCATAAACTATAACACAGCAGTAGTTTCTGGTTGCAGCCTATTTGCTTGACTGTTTATGTTGAAACCATTCCTGACAATTTAATAGCCCAGGCACAAAAACTCTTTATTCTAGCTCATTCCCTACAATGAGTAATAAGTGAGTAAGCAATGTGCAAGGCTGCAGCAGCATCATTCGAAGGGCCATATCTTTATCCCAATCTGCCTGTGGAATTGCCGATTGCTTCCCCTGGCTGGCTGTGGCAGAGCAGCTGAGTGTTTCAGAAGTACCTTAATTGGACTGACATTGCTCTCCTCCACTCTGCTTTTCTCAGATGGCTATTGAGGTGAATTTATGAAGAGGAGTGTTACTTCTTAAATACAGCAGCTGCACAGAGATATCTGTGTAGCCTGCTGCCTTCCGGCGGGATCAAAAATAGGTGCAGGAAGTTGTTCCATTGCTTCCGAGCAGCACAGCTTTGTATAGTCAGGCAGAGATTATCTAAGAAAACAGGGAAATGCTGAGAATCATTTTGCTCTTTATTTGTGAGTGCAGTGGTAGCCCTGCCTTCCAGTTGGAAAGCTTTACAGAAGCCAATAAACAAGAGGCTGTGATCATCATTCTAACCCACTTGTTTTTCCTGTGTTCCCTACACTGTTAGTGATCCCTTGTTAAGTCAAACTGACTTAACACAGCTGAAGAGCAATTTTATCTGCTGCTATTTTTGTTAAGAGAGATGAGGTTCCAGCGCAGCTGATGTAACTTTGCAGCTTGTGAGCGTAATCTCAGAAAAACAAGCTCATTATTTTCTGAAACTTCTTCCTTACTCATTCTACTGAGAATAAAGTTTGCAAAAGCCCACACGTGCCACGATCTAATCCCCAAGTGTGAAATTGGGAGATGTCAGTTAGCGATAATGCAACTGATGCTCATTTCGTTTCTCAAAGCTCTATTACTGGCGTACCCTGATAAGAGATGACATGGAATGGTGTCATCATCTTTCCTTTTGGCAGCCACCAGTCTCTGTGACATACAGAAGTCTGGTGAGCAGATATCACAAAACAGAGAGCTGTAGTCATGATGTTCAGTAACTGCAACACAAGTCCTGCGTCCTCCCTGGAGGCAATGGAATCAGCCCACTGATTTTTGTGGAAGCAGTGTGCTACTATACTGGGATTGGTATCAGCATCTGAGAGTTGTTTGTGAGATTTGGGATTAGATCCATAGCTAGAATAAACCAGCCTCCCTCAATGGCTTCTCTGTTTTTGCTGCAATTATTGTGCTTGTTAAACCTAAGGACCAACAAGACCGTTTGGATCGAGTCGTAGAATTTCATGCATAATTCATTATTTCACGCCTGGCTTTTCTTGGCGAAGCTATAGGCAGCCTCTTGATTTACAGCTCATTGTGACTGAAAGTTGTCTGCTCTAAATTTCTCCTAGGAATGTACCAACCGGTGCTGCAATGCAACGACCTGCACTCTGAAGCCGGGAGCAGTGTGTGCGCACGGGCTCTGCTGCCAAGACTGCCAGGTGAACCACCACAAACACTTCTTACCTGGGTGGGATGGGCAGGATTCCACAACCTTCCCAACAGCAGAGCAGTAAGCAAGGATGGAGAACAAGCAAATTGGTATCATTGAGCATTAAGACACTTGTGTTTCATGTAAGCAATTAAAAAAACTGCTCAAATTGTAGCAGATACTGAAGGAGCAGATCAACAGACTCCTTTAATGGTGCCACTTCATTTGCTCATGTAAAAACCTCTTCTCTTTCATGAACTTTTGTATGCTTTGATTTTTTTCATGCTTAGATGGATGTTTTGCTCTGACAAACAGTCGTTAAATGCTGGACCCTCTTTTTATGGGAAGACTCTTAAAATTTTAATTCTATCAACAGCATTTATATTTTTAATGGTGGATCATCAGCTCTTGTGGACTCCTAACGTGCTATAAAAAGCCAACTTGCCCCAGGCATTTACTGTCTTGAATTCTCAGACTATCTCTTGCATATGGGCTAATAAAACATTCAGCAAGTTTCCATTGTGTCTGTGGCAACCATCTGCCTAAAAGCTCAGTAGCAGCAACAAGTTATCAAAACAGCTAGCAAATACTTATTAGCCAAATCAGTCTTCATGTCTTTTTGCTTTTTGTGGTAATACAGTTAAAATTCAGTGCTGCTCCCCAAGCGTATCCATCTTTTGTGGTTGCTGTTGATAACTGAATGTTGAGATCTAGTTGCCTTCAGCTCTGCAAAAATGTGGTTATCCAGAGAAATCAGGACAGGACAAGACCAGTTACACAGATTAGTTGTGTAATTAAGTTGAAGAAGATCTCGATGCCTGTGTCAGAGTGATGTTTCCATGAGGAAATGCACCTCCATCCCAGGAAGCTGCCAGGGAGTTGATTCCAGAGGCAGGTGGGCTGGTGGCTTTGTGAGCCATAACATGACATAACATAATGTTATGTGACCATCTGGCTGCTCTGGGCACTGCTGTGTTGTTAAAGCCATATGGAGGAAAAGGTTTCTAGTGAAGCTTTTGGTCAGTGCTACAGAGCATCCTTTGCAAACTGTTTCTGTGTTCAGGCATGCTGAGAACTTTGGTTGGTGTTTGAAAACTAATGGAACACTGGGTTTACCTTCTGACCTGAACCAGGCTTGCAGCTGCAACTTCAGTTTGGGCCTCTTTCCTGCCAAACCCTTCACAACCTGTGTCAAATCAATGTATTTAAAGAGCTGTGTAATCCTTATGCTGTCCTCTGTGGTCAGCTGGGGCAGAGCCAGTGGAAAAACCCATTCATGCACCGTACGGGTTACACCGCTGTGTAACTCCTGCTGATTGCAACTGCAGCAGTTAAGGGGTTTTGTTTGTTTTGCAGCTAAAACCAGCGGGGATTTCTTGTAGAGAGTCAAGTAATTCCTGTGATCTACCTGAGTTTTGCACGGGAGCCAGCCCACATTGCCCAGCCAATGTGTACCTGCACGACGGGCACGCGTGCCACAGGGTGGACGGCTACTGCTACAACGGCATCTGCCAGACCCATGAGCAGCAGTGCATCACCCTCTGGGGCCAAGGTAAGTGTCAGAACCAGGAGATCTCTTTATGAGATAAGCCTGAAAGCAAACACGTGCTATTATAGATGCATTTGGAGGAATTTTATGTGGTACCAATCTGTATCTATTCTTTTCTGTAATGGAGAACTGAATAATGAGGGAATCATTTTGTGATTCATCTCTTCCTTGATTTGCAGCCGTGTTCATGTCTTGCAGCAGGAGGTAGAGAGCAACAGTAACTAGGTTCATTCTTCAGCACTGCTGCAAATGGCGAGGTGAATTTAGACAAATAATTTAATACTGACTTTGATGTGGCCTTATGTCATCCTACAAAGTGCTGAATGCTCTTGACAGGTTGAACTTGCATCCCTTTTCAGACTAGTGTGCAGGCTTCCTTCTGTGCTCTAAATGGCTCATGTGCAAAACATGTATGTCTGTCTACATTCCACAATAGAGTTCAGTATTTGACATTAACCTAAGATGCTTGTATCGTTGTGTGTATTTTATTAATTAGTGTTGCCCTGTAAGCCTCCCTCCTGGCAGTACTCTTAGCACGACCAACTCAAGCAGAAAGAGATTATTCTCCCATGGGAATTTACTTACTTTGTGCAAAACTCTACTAACATGAGTTCTTGGATCATCCAGAACAGTTCACCCTTCTGCAATGTCCTGTGGCCCTTCCACTGAAATACAATTACTCACTCAGCATTTTGCTATTGCCCCTTTGGGACAAGTTGTGTTTCCTTCAGCAGCTCACTTACCCCGTCTCTCACATGGGAGAAAAACTTCTACCTCTCCTGTAAAGCTGCAGTATTTAGAGATAGATTTAATTTTTTCATCTAAACTATTTTTTCAGTTCCTTTAACCTCTTTCAACTCAGTATCTCTCTGCCTTTAACTCTGTTCCAAAACTTGTGTATCAATATAATGACACACAGATGCTTCCCTAGGTCAAAACCCTCATCAGAAGGCTATTGAAGAATTTATCTGTTATCTTCATGGGGACTCAGACCATTTGCAATTTTTGTTTTAAAGAACATTAAAGCATCTCAAGAAATAATGCCACTGATTCAGATAGCAGGTTAGCTTGGTCATGAGGGTATAAGAGCATGTTAGAGGGCGTTTCAGTTCAGAATAAAACACTCCATGTGGAGCAAACCAAGCATCTGATATACTCCCCCGAATCCCACTCGTGTCATAGAGTTAATATGAGCTCATACAGGCACGGACAATTATAGCCTCCAGTCTTAGTTATACTGGGATTTTTAATCCCTTGGATACAAAGACTTTTTCTCTTCTGTGAAGCAAAATCTCCTCGTGAACCAGTTTCCCATGCCATGGAAAGTTACTCAGTCAGACTGCTAATAATTTCAGTCTCTGAGAAAAAATTCAGCTAAAGGTCAGGGAGCTGAATTGCTGCAGCTCCCTTGCCAGGTTTGTTTCCTAATGCAACATATCCTCCAACCCCTCCACGCCCACCCCCAGGCTCCCCCAGATCTTTCTTGTCTTCCTTCTTAGGACTATTCAGTCTGGGCACTGCTGTGCATGGAGTTTCCAGTGCTCAAGGCTTTGGGGGCTTCTTATGAGAAAGATGACTTTGTTAAGAACAGAGCTCAAACAGACTCTAACTGGAACACCCTTATTTGTCTTGGGAGTCCCCAAGGATAAAGATTTTGAAAGGAAGGATGGGACATTACCAAACCTGAACTGAAAGGCTTGATTCTGACCACATTGCTGGAAGGATAAGTTAGAAATAATGCCAATAAAGTAAACTTTCAAACAGTTTCATAGATGCGGTTCAAGCAAAAACCAAGGTCTGTATTCTGGATTTAAAGACTAGGGATGTGAATATCCACCACTGGATCACATCTGGTTGGAGTATGAGCTGGCAGATGTGGGGTGGAATGGGAAGAGAGGTAGGTGGGTCACGCAGTTGGAAAAATTTCATGGGACAGATAAAAAACCTTTTCCTTCCAGCTTTGCTTGTAGCAGAAAGAGAAGTTTGATATTCTAAGATGTTGTCTCTGGATATCGTATCAAAAAGATGCTTTTGATACTTTCACCAGATTGTTATAATTGATTAAAATTATATTTAATAACTGAGTGTGTTGGAGTGGTGTGAAGGAGTAGTTGTCTGGGTCTGAAAGAAAATTCAATACCACAAAGTGAAAACAGGTCATAGTTCATTTACATTAATTCTTCTTTTCTTCTTCCCAGTAGGAGAAAGCAATGCAGAAGAAAATACAATAACTTTTCTCATAATAATATTCAGTATATTAAATTCCTTATCACTGTCTTCTTTTGTATATCTTTCTTTATTCATCAGACTGCAGCTGTCCAGTAGCCCAATGATAAACATCAGTCTTAATAATTTTAGATCTACTTAAAGAAAAATGATGAGCACTGTCAGAGCTTGTTACCATTAGGCTGAGCAATAGGAACCTGTTTCCAGAAAGAAGTACTTGCATTTCCTTGGGCTTTTTTGTGACTTTCAGCAGATAAATTCAAATCAAATGGATGAATATTTTCTTGCTATTCCCTATCTGCGACAGCATGGAAAGTTTGGAGTGAAAGAGGGGAGGAGCATGTGGGGACAGTCTCTGAAAACAGCCATAAATTGCTTTTAAAGAACAAGTTCATTCCCAGAACACACAAATCTCTCTTCTCTCTCTCTCTCACCTTAATTCATGTAATTTTTGTCTTCTAGGAGCAACCTGCATGAATTGCTTGTGACCTTTTTTGTTTCATATTCAAAAATACCAAATTGCACTGATCTGACGTATTGATAGCAGTGTGACTGAAAGACACATCAATAGTAATGCATCTGTGTAATGTCTTCTACTCCACTGGCATTTTCCAGGAGCAACTAGATACACAGATAAAGCTATTTAAGAGAGAGAAATTATCGATTGCCAAGGAATAGAAGATTTTCAGCTTTAGTCTCACGGCTTTTTCTACATTGACAAGAAAATTATTCTTTAGGGAAGGAAAGGAGATGTTTGTCAGTGTGTTTTCCTACATTTCCCTGAGAGGGCAAAAAGCAATGATTTGGGGGAGCCAATGGCAGGCATTGACTTAGTAATTAGAACGTAGTTAAATTTGTTGCATAGGCATGGCCATTTGTTTAAGCAGGAACAATCTTAATTTTGACATCAATATTGGTTGCAAAGGTCTGTCACTGGTGTAAGAGCTTTGCAGATTTTTCCAGGTACAACCCTGTAGGCAAAATCGATGGGCTTCCCTTCTAAGTTGCCTGACCAAACCATTGCTAACTGTTTTTTTTCAAGGCCAGGTTGGGTGGGGCTTGGAGCAACCTGGTCTGGTGGGAGATGTCCCTGCCCATGGCAGGGCGTTGGGACTGGATGAGCTTTAAGGTCCCTTCCAACCCAAACCAATCTGTTATTCTGTGATTTTGATCACCACAGGTGTATGGCCAGGTCTTTTCTTTTGGTGATGTGAAAGGCATTAAGCCATCCTCTCAGAGCTAGTGAGAGGTGGTGTTCTCCTTAAATGCAAACCATAGAAGCTCAACCTCATCTCGCTCTTGCACTAACTTAACAACAGGGATCACCAAGATGAAGAGAGAGGCCAAAGGGAGCTTGTGGAGAGTTTGCTTTGCATCATCAGTGCAGTTAAACAACTCAATGAGATATAAAACCCAGGTGCAAATCACATGAGAGGGAGCTGTATTTCTATGCTTATATTGATTTACACAGTTGTTTGTGGCGCTTGTTGCTGTACTCTGAGCAACACAACTCCAGTCTGTTACTCAGAGAGTTTGTTTTTTTCCCCTCCACACCCATAAACACTGTATTTTATTTTATGTTTTGAGTAAATCTTGAGACAATATTGGGAACTGAATTGAAATATCTTTTTTTTCCACTCTCAGCCTGGTAACGGCTGCTCCTCAGTCCCTGGAATCAGCACCATGGTCAGAAATTTCTCTCCTCTCTTTCGGGAGACCGTGAAGGGATTTTCTCATTGCAGCAGGTCACTTGCACTGATCTGAAATGACACAGCGTTTCTGTATCGCTTCCAAAAGCATAGAACAGCTCTTTTTCTTTTTTCTGTAACCATATAGGGAGAGAAGTGGGCTCATCCATTTGGAGGGAAAAAAAAAAAGTCTCCAGGCTGACAACTGCAGTGGTGAGCTTTGACCTTCTGTAGTTTCAAATGGTTGATTTAATCCGTTGAATAAGGCTTGGCGTGGAAAGGCTGACAGGACCTTAATTACAGGGTCACGATATTATAATTATCAATAGCAAAGTGAAATAAACTCTGCTCATCCAGCTCAGAGCACTTAATAACCACTGGAAATCTTTCACAAGTCATTTTGCCTTTGCCTGAAGAGGCAGCAAAATAGAAAAAGACAGGCTTTTCTGCTTCTGTTTGTATGGTGCAATCATGATAAATGGGTTTCCTCCAGAAACACAACATTCCAATTCTCTTCCTTCAGCATCTGCTGAAAATCTTCTTTTAACTTGGTAGCTCCATCTGTTCAGCTTCTTACACTCTGATATGTTTTCATCTATAAAAAAGTCCAAATATTGTGAGAAACCAGTCAGGAGAGGGAACAGCCATCTGAATCCCAAGCAACAATGTGTTTCGGTTTGATAGCAAAGACAGAAATTGAAGCTAGGTTTTGGTTTCCAAGCCGCAGATGATCATTGGGTACCAGGTGTTTCCATACACAGACTGCTCCGAGCCTGGCAGGGGAGCATTTTTTGTACTCCATGAGATCTGTTTTCTTGTCAAGTTATTATTGGCTGGAGTTAAAGCTCACTGTCTGAGCCCTGCAAGGATGCTGCAGATGTGTTCTTCTTCCTGCAGGCTGCTTTCCATCATGTGTAGCACACCTGACTTCTACATTCATAAAAACCAACCAAACAAAAAAAGCTTCACCAGGTGAAAGAAGAAGATAAATATCTCAAATTCTCCTAGTAATTTCAGTGATCATTTTCTCTTTTGAACACCATTTCTTGTAATAAGTCTCTGTTAGGACACCTACAGTCAAAGCACAGGGCTGAGCATTCGTTTTGCTCTTGGCAGCTTTTGGAGCCACACATCACTCTGGGGAAAGTGTGCCTGTGCTCTGGGCTGCTGCCCACACATCTCTGGTCATCACGATGATACACCATGGCCTGAACAAGTTGGGGCACAAGGCTTCCAGCCAAGGATAAACGAGACTCATAGCAATTGTATATGGCCATGATCGATGGGGGGTTTATTCCATTGGTGAGATAGGTCTGAGCAAGTCAGCCTCTGCAGATGTGGGAGAAATAGCAGTTTTACTTGGCTTCTTGCTTACAGCATGTTTTTTCCCTTCCCTCCCCTTCCTTTCTGAAGCTGGCATAGTATAGGCACATGTTAATGTTTGTATCAAGCTGAATAGTTAATGTGCCTGCCCTGGAAAGATGAGGAGAATCTACATGCTGAAAATGGAAATTTTGCTTTTTGCACAGTGCCTTGTCTGGATGCTTTTGTTGATTTTTTGATTATTGTTTGTGGTTTAATGAAAAGATGTGAAAGAATCCTGTGTGAGTCCCTTTTAATAGTTCCAGATTTGAGAAATGTTCTGAACACAGCGAGCTTGATTGTAATCTTCCAAAGAATTTCAGGCTCTTGTCCTGCTCTCCAGGGAACCAAGAGCTCATATTCTGTTCCTTCTGAGCCTTTCTTTTTGAGTTTTCCAGTTTCAGTATGTTAAAATGTTAGAAGGAAAAGAGGGTGCCATCTTAAGCTTCTCTGATTTTTAATACTTTGTCCTTAATAGCATTAGTTTGCTGTTCAGCAGTATATAGTATTAGTCAAGCTTCTGACTGTGAAATGCAGATAATTAATTGAGGCTTTAATCTCCGAGTTATTAGTGAAAAGATCTGCACTAACTGGAAGTTTCACGATTGTATTTGTATTTCCTTCTCCAGGAATTTGACCCCTTTTTAAAAAAAAAAAAATCCTTCTTGTTCCGTGAAGGCTTTCAAATGCAATCTTCAGGAGGGTTTAAATAAATGATACGTTTTACCCACAGTTAGAGGCGTACACACTTGGAAGTGGCTCAAAACATCTGAAAAAATGTGACATGAACTCAGATATTCTGTCTCTGTTAAAGATCAGGGAACACTGTAGAAATGGTATATTCTCAGCCTTTAGGCTATCACATCATTTGTTGCCAGTTCTTTTTGTTTCAGTTTGGCTGATTTATCAAGAGTACAAAAATGTATCTAGCAGATATCTGTTAAGAGTTTTAGCCGGTGTGTGTCCTCATGACCTCTTCTCCTCAAAGCAAATCTGTCTTCTGGAGTAGTTGAAATGTTGGCAATGACTTGATTGTGCTGTTAATTGTCTTCATGGAAAGAAAATACAGGGTCGTAAAGGGCCCTAGCAAAGGGCCTCTTAATCTTGCAAGGAGCAGCAATTATTGGCTGGAAATAAAAGCCACATTTCACAATAGAACAAAGGGATTGAATTCTAATACATGGACTAATTAATCATTGCAACAGTCAAACCAGGGAAGTAGATCCTCCACCGCTTAAACATTTCAGATGAACGCGTGTATATAGAAGATACAGGAATAGTTGGTCGTAATCTAGGGGAAAATGGACAGGAGACTGTCTGTATAAGACATTAGGATAGATGTTCTAATAGTACATCTTAACTTCTGAAGTGTAGGGATGAGTAATCTGTCTGCACAAACATTTCCAGTACTACTTCCATCAGGGAAGTTCCTTTACCGTTAGGATATGTCTCCACCATAGAAGACTAGAGTAGATAAGAACCAGATGCTGCCTGTCTTCCCAGATTCCTACTCCTACCACCAAGGTAGAAATGACCCTTCTTTCAAGTTAGCCTTTTCTCTCAGGAGTGGATGTGCTGAAGATTAAGGTGGGGATGGGTTCCCTTCCTCTCCTCAAGATGTTAGCTTCAGCTCACAGCAGAGTGTTCTCTTTGTTGTGTCACGTGCTCGTGTTTCTACAGTCACATAGCACTCTAGTTTGCAACTGGATTTTTTGGGGTTTCTTGTTGTTCTGAATTACTCTTAAAAAGGCCTTTCTTGAAAAGTATTTTCTTTGGCTTCAGCTCTTGGGCTTTCACTAGAACCACGTGGACTCCTGTAAGAAGGAGGGAGTTATCTTAGCAGCTGCCCTTTGTCCTTCACCAAACCAGATTTGGCATTTGCTGAAAGTTTTTGTGCCCTAGGAGGACTCACAAGAGGGATATCATCTAGGGAAATTCTGAAAGAGAATGAGTTCTGCATTGTCTATTGCTCAGCATTGCCAAGAGAGACAAATAACAGTGGAAACCCTGCACATCCAGGCTCTTCAATTAGCATGCAGATCCAGCCCAACTGTGTTGTTGTGCTCCATCAATATGCAGATCACATCTTACCTTTCCCTAAAGCATCAGTGGAGCTCAAGGAAAATTATTTAAAACACCTTGTATGAGATGAAAGTTCTGATTCGGTTTTGTTTCAGGTGCGAAACCTGCTCCTGGGATCTGCTTTGAGAGAGTCAATTCTGCAGGTGATCCGTATGGCAACTGCGGCAAAGACTCCAAGAGCTCCTTTGCTAAGTGTGAACCCAGGTAGGGTCTCTCCCTACAAGCACAGAAACAGATGCATGGTGGTGGGAGGGAGCTGGTAACATTTAAAATAATTTAACTAATTTTGGGGTTTGTTTATTTCCTTCAGAGATGCTAAATGTGGAAAAATTCAGTGTCAAGGAGGAGCAAATCGACCTGTGATTGGTACCAATGCTGTTTCCATAGAAACAAACATCCCACTTCAGGAAGGTGGCAAGATTCTCTGTCGTGGTACCCACGTGTATTTGGGTGATGATATGCCTGACCCTGGTCTTGTGCTGTCAGGAACCAAGTGTGAAGATGGAAAAGTAAGGTTCTGAAGTATCACTACCCTCATGATGCAAAGTATTTTGTACTAAACTGATCCATTTTTGCTTTCTTGCAAAAGAATTCTTTCTCATGCTCACATTGAGTCAGGATTTTACTCCCTTCTTCTTTTGACCACTCCTCTGGACTACAGATTTGCAAATGCAATGCAAGTTGCTTGAGTTTGCAACTGATTTTTTTGAGGACAGTCCATGTAGGCTAGAGGTTTTCTGCAAAGTACAGAAAAACACATTACAGGATCATTAATGAATTTCTGAGGAGCTCAATGTATTTGCTTTCCCAGTGTCTATGGCATTGCAAAATCGTCATTAACTTCACTTTAGGCTTTAAAATGTATTATATCTGCTGTTTATACCTCCCCCCTCCTTTTTTCTTTCTTGCAAGAAAAATCTATCTCTGCAAGCACCATTAGAAAAATATAAACCCATTGATGTTCAGCCACCAAATCTGATTTTTGCAATCATATTTTGCAAGTGCTGTGAATTATCTGATGTGAATATAGTTCAAATTTCGTATGGCTGTCTATTTTTTAGGTTTTCTTTTGCAAGAAAAGGAACAGAGGAAGGTGGGAGACTGCTGTGAGTTTAGAGGGGGGGGAGGAATGGAAAGGAGTCCAAGAACTATTGAAATGAAGGAGGTTACCAAACCCTCAGTGGATCGCTTGCAGAAAAACCCAACAAAGTGCTTTAATAATTTGTGGTAAATTCAAATAAGCCTCTGAGTTTCTGGCTGCTTTTGAATTATGTTGGATTATCACACTGCATTGGGAACAGGTTTAAAATACATCCCTAGTGAAACTATACTTCTGATACAGGAAACAACCCTTACAACATTGCTAAGTCAATCTGTTATGAAATGTCTTTTGAAAGAAAATTCAACGCTGGGAAAACACCCCATTATGTTTTACTAATGAGTATTTAATCTTTCTAATCTATCTAATCATACACATAGACACTATAGAATGCACAGGCTAATACTTAGGAAATTGTATGTTTTACTTTGAGGACATTAGTGCGTTTGTATTATGGATTAAGAATATGAATTTAAATATTCTTCAGTTTTCTAAGCTGAAGATACACAATTTGAAATGCAGCCATTTTACTGTGATCAAAATTCTATGAGCTACTGCAGGCTGAATATTTGAATTGTGAATACTGCTGTAATCAGACCATATTCTCTACATGCATGCATGTTGATGCCAATTCACTCTAATTTCCTTTCCATTTTTCCTTCTCCCCAGGGAATAAGTGCCCCGATTAGGCATCCCTGTTGTCTCCTTCAACACTATTCCCTGCTTAATGCTAATTATTGTGACTGACTTTTAGTACTGCTGAACTGAACTGCAGTTAAACATGAGAAAAATTGTGCAGGGATTTTTTTTTTCCTATTTTTCTTTCGGCCAGCATAGCATAGTAACAGTTATTCCAGTCCTAATTTCTTCTTCTTTCGATTTTTATTAGGATAACTTCTCATTATTAACATCTTCGTCAGCCATTTGATTGTTTAATGGTACTGTTAGCTGGTACTAATCTTGCTCTACCTCGATTTTCAGAGTAAAGTTTACTTGTAATGACCAGAAAACAAAAAAAAAGAGTATAATTTTATTACTTTGCATATGATATTTGTTTACTTCCATTTCCTGTCAGATTGTTATTACACTTTAAATATGGTTGGTCTATATTTGACACCAAAAAAAATGTTCAGCCTGAGAAAACTCTTAGAAGGCCTCAGTTTTGCTGAAGAACAATGATGAGCCCATGTATATCAATGACCTCAGTAAATATTCAGGCTGTCCCGGGTTCAAGTTCTGTACAAGCACAAGGAGGTCTTGTGTTATTGATAGAAATAGAACTATGCTAGTTGACACCACAAGTGGACCTGAACCTTTCCTTGAGGCATCATCTGGTGCTGGGGAGATACGAATGCAGCCAGATCAGGTACATGAAAGACTCCTGCACGATGCATTCCTAGACCTGAAAAAATGCAAATTACTGGTTTTTTAAATTGGGTTTAAAAATCCCAAACCCCAGAGGCTCACCACAAGTTCCACTTCAGTGAAACTGTGAGTGTTTATTTACGCAAGCTCAGCATCTCAACTGAACATGAACTGTCTGAAACTCAGTATTGGCCAAGATGCCAGTTGAGAAGAAGACTGACAAAGGCATGAGAAGAGGCCACCTAATTCTGTTTTTGTCAATGTAACGTTGTCA
This sequence comes from Aegotheles bennettii, assembly GCA_013398125.1. Classification (NCBI taxonomy): domain Eukaryota; kingdom Metazoa; phylum Chordata; class Aves; order Caprimulgiformes; family Aegothelidae; genus Aegotheles; species Aegotheles bennettii. The sequence goes on along the minus strand of VZRW01001813.1, from coordinate 366,850 downwards.
ATGCAGCATGTGTCTTGGGAAAGCGTTAACTGCTACAAGAGCTACTGATGGATGAGGAGATGTACAGGGAGCTGGAGAAGACATGATGCCTTGTGAGCATCAGTCATTCTGTCGGCATTAAAACTCCTTTTCTCTTCTTTTGCAGATCTGCCTTAATCGCCAGTGCCAGAACACGAGTGTTTTTGGGGTACATAAGTGTGCAACAAAGTGCCATGGACGTGGAGTAAGCATTATGGGAACATTTTTTTTTTTACAATTAGTCAATAAACACTGGACAAGAAATCATTTTACTTACTTAATAGCTTTGGGATCTATGCTTGTTTGTAATATATCAGGCAAAGTAACTGCAGTGCTTTTTTCTTATCGTGTATTTCCATTTTTGGTGTCCCTTATATGAACTGCAAGCAATGAAATTATTTTTCTTTAACAAAGAAATATTTATCAAGTAGTAATTATCTTGTTCCTAATTAATAGTCTGTGATAAAAAAGGAAATTTTGTCATCCTCAAAGCAATTTTAAGTCTAACTTTCCTTCATGAAGAATTCCCATTAACATTTCAAAAAATACAATTTCTCTGTTAAAATATGTTAATAAGTTAAAATATGCATTTGAATTGAGATTCAAATGCAAAAGCATTTCCAAAAGTCTTAAAATAAAGTAAACCCATATTGATTAATTTTATGATATAAAAGTGGTGCAGGATCAAAAACTTGATGAGTTAATAATATCAAAGTGTTTTAAAACCTAGTTTATATTGTTAAAATGTCAATTATGTCAATCCATGCTTTATTAACCTTGATTTGCTGATGATCTGTTTGATCTGTTTTGAGCTGTGGTAACCACATTGGAAGAGCCACAGGAAATTCTCTGTCCCCTCCTGAGAAGGGATTTTAATCTGCTTTAACTTATTTTATCATCCCACCTTTGGAAAACTGTGCAGTGTTGGTGGTTCTGCATGTCATTGGGCTGGAATGAGCATCAGCTCAGCCTGGCATCTTCACGTCTGTACGATGGAGAACCTCTGGTGACTCCTGAGAAGCAAAAAAAGGATCTTGTGGAATTGTAGATGGGAACCCTTGTAGCGCTTCAACTTAAAAAAATAATGCTTAATTAATTACATTTTTAATTATCTTTGAAAGTAACATTTTGGTTTTTTGGCATTTTACATGACCATAGCTGGTCTAAGCTATGTGCATGATTTTAAAACTCTGCAGACACACTCAGTATAGACTTTCTGAAAGCCTGCCAGCTGACCTTGCCAGGAAAATGCATATTTGCAAACTCCTATGAACTAGCTAGTGTCTTACTGAGCAACCCATTTAGTAATCTCTTGTGTGGTTTCTCCATGGTGGTGGTAGGTCAGTGATGATCAGTGTTAGCACAGAAATTAGGACCATATAGACAACTAGCCCTGAACCCAAAAATTTGCCTTAAAAATCATTTTGAGCATCTATATGTGACAGGGTCCTCTACAACAAATTTTTTGGCTCGTTCAGCTCATGCATTCTGTTGGTACAACATGGAGCTTTGGCCTCTGTGTTAGTCCCACACCCACTGCTTGGGTGGTAGCAGAAGGAAATAAAAAGCAGCCCTTCTTTTGATGGCTGTTTGGGACTGTGGGACCTCTTGAGGAAAAAGCCTTGTGTCTACTGGCTCTTTCTGCTCTGTGCAGCAGGAACAAGCTGATGTTAATGATGGTCTCCAGTCCTTTGGAGCTCTCTTGTTCTGCAGGGAGCGTTTGGTAAATCAAGTCTTACCAGTTGTTCCTTAACACTTCCTTAACCACTGAGGACTGTATCTATATAGACAGAGCAGGTGTGATAGCAAAGGGAGGGTTTCCTCAGCCCTGGTTCCAGTTTCACACGTTCTTTCAGCAGTTGGTTCATCTTGGAGCTGGGAGATCTGAGCAGAGGGGAAATCAGTGTGCAGCCTAGTGCAGGCCCTTGATGGGTAGGAGTGTTCGAGTGGGCTGACAAAGCTTTACAGCCTTAACAGCATAGAAGGAGCCTTGTTCCAGTGAAAGCAGAGGGAACAGAAGTCAGAAAGCAGATAACGTTACTGCTGGAGGCAAAGAGAGAATAAGACTTAAGAGGTGTGTGATTATCCTTGTATTATTGAAGCTGTCAGCTGATGCAACTCAAACGATTACCTGCCAAATAAATAATGCTTTTTTAGGATCCCTGTTGCTCCACGGTGTCTTGTGCTCAGTTGCTCTATGCCACCTTGGCTGTGCCAACAGGCAGATAGCAGTGCATCTCTCTTCTTCTATAAGTTTTATTTCCCTCAGATGTGTCACTATCTGATTAGGAGGCCTTATCAGCCAGTGCTGTTCTCAGATATATGGGGTAATCCTTTTCATGTTAGGCCATTTGTCTTGTTTTGCAGGTCTGCAACAATAAAAAGAACTGTCACTGCGAGGCTGACTGGGCCCCCCCCTACTGTGACAAGCCAGGCTTTGGTGGCAGCGTGGACAGTGGACCCATTAGGCAAGCAGGTTAGGAGCAGTTCCTGCTTTCCCTGGTGTTCCCATGATAAAGAGCAGAAATGCAAAGTGTCATCTTGTAAACCATGAGCTTGCAAGATTGGGAAAGAACTCGGTGAAACAAATGACACCAGCTTGAAAGTTTAGCACAGCAGAACCAGGGCAGGCTGAGTGCAGCAATATTCTTGCATAACCAAAGGCACGGAGGTCCTGGAGGGTTCTTTTCTTTGCCTTTCTCAGTTGTTTTTTCCAAGATACACGCTCAAGTTTGGTATCTCACTGCAATAAGTAGGAAATGGTATTGATTTAAGCTGAGGATGAGGAGCTACCTCCCACACTTGAGCTAATCCTGTTGCCATGGTAGATGAGCGTTGCAGTACTCTTGGGTTCACCTTGAGCTAGGCCAAGTTCCAGTGCTCTCTGCTAGAGTTATGTGCCAAATGAAGAGTGGATATTGCAGTGATGATAAATGCAAAAATATTGCATAATCAAAAATCAGAAATGCATTTGATATTGTTCTTCTAAGGAGAATCTTTTGTTCTGTGGAAAACAGCAGCTTTCTGACCGTATCAGATTAAAACTACATTTTATAGATAGCTTCCAAACATTTACCAAAAGTTGCCTTCACATAAGACAGCAGTAGGAGACAGGCATTTTCTGCAACTTGTATTTCAATTTCCCCTTGTTCAAGCTGCAGAACACAGGCTATAGTATCTTACTTCAGCTTTGGCCAGCCTCAGGAGGAATTATTTCTATGCCTTGTGAAGTTTTATAGGATTTGATAATCATCACCTGCCAGTTTTCCTCCAGAGTACTGTAACTCTGGTGACGTCCACAGGGATGTTTCTGATTTATGTTTGAGTAAGTGACAGGACAAGCAGCCTACTCATATATACATATATAAACTAAAACTTGCTGGAAAATGATCAGCATGTTATTGTACAAATACTACTATTCAAACCCAAAATGGATTGTATTCTCTATGTGAATTGTAATACTGAATTTATGATATTACAGTCATTGCCATGACAAAGCTTCACATTATGACTTCACTGGTCTTTTTTTTTTTTTTTTAAATAACTACCAGTTGGTAAGATAGCAAAGAAACCGTGCTCAGGAACTGAACAAGTATGATTACTTGTCTGTTAAATGTTTTCTTTTAAGATTTGCTCTAAAGCATTAAAGTCCTTTTTCAGCTCACCTGAAAGCTGAGTATCTGGGGAACTACAAGATATATTATAACAATGTGCTGCACAGACAGCAGTAACTGGAGAAGACAAATGTAGGACATCTTTGATAATTCTTGCATTTTGTGTTTTGGAAGCTAACTCTTCAATTTGACAGAAAATTGTTTTAACCATAGTTTAATATAGTGTGGTAGTTTCACCATTTTTCTCAACAGACAGTGCTGGGAATAAACAAACATGGAAATTGCTAGGGGACCTAATTTTCTATCGCTGACACTTGGATTTAAATATGAACGCTTGATGGGGTGGTTTGGATTATGATCTGAGTAGTTTGCACATCTCTAAATCAAATTACAGAAGGATTAGCTCCACAAAATACTTTCATCTGAGTCAAACAAGGCACATGGCCTCATTAGTATTTAGTAACTGATTTTACCCGGCTGACTTAGAATAAACCTGCATGTTTGACACTCTTTTTTTTCTTACAAGGAAGCCTTAAATATTTAATTATAAATATTTAATGTAATTGTTAGGTAGAGACGTTAATTAATTTTAAATGTGTAATTTTAGCTTATTAATTTTATTAATCTTTTAGAGATGGTGAGGGATTTATTACTCTGCAGTGCTAGAAGGCAAAAAGCATAGCACTTTGTGCCCCATCCAGCCCCATGCACAGTTTGTTCAGCGTTGCTGACTGTTCACAAGCATCCCAGTGAGCTTAGGCCAGTAGATGGGAGCCAGCTGGCTGAAAATCCATCAGGATAAGACTGAGACAGTGATGATAGGTTACCAGAGCAAAGATTAAAGATGCTTCTCCTACTGCGTGAGTGCACATTTTTTTTTAGGTCAGCAGTCCTGAAGAATTGCAACATCCTCTCCTCCAGGCAATGATCATAGCACAGATCCATAACAACCAGAGCTGCTGCTTACCTCTTCCTAAAAATAAGGCTTTATTTTCAGCTGCAAGTCATCTAGCCAGGGTTCATCACACTATTGTGCCTCACTTAGGTCCCAGCAAGGCACTTAGAGCACTCTGAGAACTGGAACAAGTACAGAAGGCTGCAGCCCCTTGCTAAGCAGAACATCCTGTGAGAGCACACAACACCCTTGCTGAAGGCTTTGCTTTGGCACCTCACTTGCCTCCAGGTTCAACTTGACAGCCATCATGGCTGGACCAGAGTACTGCAGATTTCGAACTGTTTATCCAGTGGTAAAGCACAATGAAACCCTTAAAGCCTGGTTATAAAGAAGCTGGAATTACTGCTTACGTTTGGGGGACAGAATAGTTAAAAGCTTGCACTTGACCCAACCCATGATCTAGGCGTGAACCAAGGCATTGCTCTCCCTTTTCTCTCCCTCTCAGCCCCTGGCTCCCTCCCACCCCATGAAGAAGGTGCTGCAGCCATCACCCTGTGGGTGTCAGGATGAGGTTGGACTTGATGACCCTGGAGGTCCCTTCCAACCATAATGATTCTATGAGGCCAACAGCCCACATACCTTATGGCCCCATTTGCAGGTGACAGCCAAGGCAGGACCTGAACACAAGTGCAGAGAGTACATGAAAATGTTCATGTTTGGCCTCAGCTAGCTGACTAGAATAGAATAGTTCTGTTGGAAGGAACCTACATCTTTATTTTTTAACCATTTTTTTCCCCCGTGTTGAAGAAATAACTTTAAAACAGATCAAAATTCGAGCATCAGGCTGGAAATAACAAGAGTTTCTGAGTCTTTTATTCATAGTTTATTCACCACCTGCATTGCAGTTGGCAACTGAGGCCAGGCAGCAATGTCCTGCTTCATCCACATAACACATCTCGACAAAGATGGCTCCTGATAGAAGTTAACTCCATGTGTTTTTGTTGCAGATAATAAGAGTTTAACCATAGGAGTGTTGATAACCATTCTGTGCCTTATCTTTGCTGGATCAATCATGTACCTGAAAAGGAAGACTTTCATGAGATGGTTGTTTACAAGCAAAAAGACAACAATGGAGAAACTAAGGTATGGTAATTTTCCCTAATTGTACTCTAATAGATAATAATAGAAGGTAGCAGTAAACAAGGCAGCTCTCATCTTAAGATTCACCACAGAATGGTGTGAATTTTTTTCGATGTGAGGGTGATTGGGGGTGGGAATGGATTGCCCAGGGAGGTGGTGGGGTCACCATCCCTGGAGGTGTTCAAGAGGCGTCTGGATGTGGCGCTGGGTGATGTGGGTGAGTGGGGATGGAGGTAGGTGGTTGGACTGGGTGAGCTTGAAGGTCTCTTCCAACCTCGATGATTCTATGAATATGTTGGAAAGAGCCAGCCTTACCAAAAATGTTCACCAAGTATTAACAGTGGTGTTTTTCCTGGTTTAGTTTAACTTTATTGCCCGTCAGTAAATAATGTAGGTTTGGGGTTGACTAGATACCTCTTTTCTGCTGGGATAAAAAATCAAGAAGTGAAGGAAGTATTGCCTTTATTTTCATTTGCTTGAAATAGTTTCATTACATTGCATGGCCTTTTATCTAAATTCAGCCGACTGAGCTGAACCTTTCATATTTGAGGTCATTACTGTTTAAATGCTAGATTCATTAGAATAGTCTCTTGGGTGTTACAAAGCTGCATTTCCACAGATTGCAGAAGCTAATTTAACAGACTACTGGTTTCCAAAAAATCAATATTTATTTTTATTCTTGCAGGAGCGCTAGACAATCTTTACTTCCCTTATTTACTATGAAAAGTCAGAACGTCCTTGTGAAAATCTCATTCTGGAAAATGTTTTAAAAAATATCATAAAGCAGAATGCTGTGTTCAGTAAATATATGTTTGTATTGCAGGTCTGTGAGCCCAGCAAGGCCTTCCAGTTCATCAGAGCCTAATCATGTCCACACCACAGCTCTCAGTAAAAACCTTATGAAGCCACAAAATACAAACATACAAAAAGTGAGTGCCTAAATAGTTCAAAAGAAAAAAAATAGGAAAATCGTCCATATTATACAATTTGGATCTCATTTAAGTAATTCATTGTAACACATTATTACACGATCTTAATATCAATATTTAAATGGGAATTGATGTAGGCTTCAATATAGATTTATGGCTTCCATGTTCTAGACAGGTGCTTGAGGAGCACTCTGGAAGCGTGTTCAAAAAACGGGTTGATGAGGCACTTGAGGCCATGGTCTAATGGTCCAATGGTTAGGAATATGATGGGATAAAGGTTGGACTTGATGACCCTGGAGGTCCCTGTCAACCGTAATGATTCTATGATTCTATGAAGCTGTTAATTGCTTCTGTGCCTGCAGAGGTGTTGAAGGTAGATGAACACAGAAGAGCAAAGCAAGTGATGAACATAGATTTTAAAGCAGTGATACTTATGTCAACTCCTGAAGTCTGTAACTCTTGTTTGGGGTGGGGTTGTTTCTACAGAGAGATGGTCCAAGGCGACCGCTGCCGTATCAGATCATTGACATCAGTAACCCTGTGAAGACACACGATTTGCCACAATTGAAAACACCACAGCGAGTCCTACCACCCCTTCCCCAGCTGCCATGTCATGAAGCTGTGCCTGAAAGACCTTTGCCAGCTACCCCTTCGCTGAGGTTTGCCCAGGTAACCACTGAGTTTTGCTTAGCTTCTCTTCTATCTCATATTTAGTGTGTGAGTATCTGCATGTGAAATGGCCTCAAGTTCCATCAGGGGAAGTTTAGGTTGGATATTAGGAAGAAGTTCTTTCCTGAGAGGGTGGTTGGGCACTGGAATGGGCTGCCCAGGGAGGTGGTGGAGTCACCGTCCCTGGGGGTGTTCAAAAAACGGGTTGATGAGGCACTTGAGGCCATGGTCTGATGGTCTAATTGTTAGGAATATGATGGGATAAAGGTTGGACTTGATGACCCTGGAGGTCCCTTCCAACCAGAATGATTCTATGATTCTATGTGGTGAATAGGAATGAAGTGTTTTCTCATCCTTCATACTGGTCTTTTTCCACGGTATTTCATTTCTACTTTGTACAAGTTTAGGAATGTGATGTAGATCATTTCATAATGATATTTTAAGTTCCCATTTTGGTTGTGAGGGTTATATTGCTTTATGAGAACAAATTTAGAATCGCAGTCACAACAGTATAAACAAGCTCCATATTAGAGGCAAACACAGGCTCATCTTGCCAGCTGCCCAGCCAGAGGGGAAACTGTATGGTTTGTTAGCAAGGTGTCAAATACAGTGATATAGGTTAGGAAGTTGCAGATGTCTTGAGCAAGAGCAAAGGGTACATTAGCTTGGTGTGCTTCTGTTCTGATGAGGGGTGTATGGATTGCATTTGTTTTTCTCCAGAGCACAGATCTGAGAAGCAGGCTTGTAATTACCCCCACTAGTTCATATAGACATACCTTTTATTGCAATGTTTAAATAGAGCTGATAACCCTTTTTTTCCATAATAATGCATCTCAAAGTGTTGTTCAGGGTAGGTGAAGCTGTCTGTGCAGCTGTCTGTATAAAATTGTCCTTTTTCTTGTCACTAGTGTCTCTCTTTTGGTTGCATTTGTAGCGTGGCTGTGTCTAACCAAAGGAATGAAGCATCCAGATACTTCTGTTTTGTAGGTGTTGTGCTGTTCTGGATAAAGTGCAAGATTAAAATGAAGTGAATGTTGTTATCACCAAGCTATCTTAAATGAGTATCACATTGGTTTGGACACACACACTGCAAATCCGTACTCAAATAGCTGTGTCTTGATGAATGTCCCTCCCTGTAACCTAGCTAGGATGTCCAAGGACAGAGCACCTTCTTCCTGCAGCAACCTTGTGAGCTACTTTGAGACACTTTCCCAGGGATTTATAGAAAAATATGGCTATGAGAAACAGCTGCCAAACTGCAGTGCTTTGAAAAGTGGTTGTCAAAAGAATAAAGACACAAAAAGGGATGAGGAAAGGGATGAGACAGTGCTGAGCTGCCAAGGCGGTGTGCTTAAATATAAAGAGAGCAGAAGTGTGTCTAGTTTTAATTTTGTCTAAGTAAGTCTGAGCATTGAATCACTGAGGTTATTCCTTAAAACATTCTGCATATTTCACAGGGCTCAAAGTTAAGATTTTAAGTACAAGTGCTTTTCTGTTTCTTGAACAAATGGTTCCTTTTCTTAAAAAAAGGAAGAAATTTCTTCTATTTCTTCTTACCTAGCACCTTCCATGCTTACACTGTCTTCTGCTAGCAGAAGATAGATGGAGAAAAGGCTTTCCAAGAAAAAGCAACTTTTTCTCATTCAGATGGTGCACCTGTATCTGCCCCAGCCTGTCACTGCACACCGAAGCAGCTCAGTGCATGACTTCCTAAGTGCCCTCCCCTTCAAATCCCACATGAAATGCAGAGTAGAACACCAGATCTCTAGTACTATCATTACCAAAGTCTGACAGATCTGAAACTGCCAAAAAGTTTGATGATTAATTCAAAATCGTCAGAAATAGCTACTTTTTATATCCTAGGGACACAGAAAACACTGTATGGGAAGAGAATCTTTTCTTCTGAAGTTAACAATTTTACGCCCTCAAAGCTTGGATGAAGTAAATTAACTTGAGGACAGTTTTGGTCTAGTTTATATACATACTACTTAAAGTCTTGCTTTAGCACTCTCTTGGAAGTGCATCCATCAGGTCATCAAGAGGAAGCACTTTAAAAATCATTGCTACATTCATAATATCATCCAGATGCTCAGTACTGCAGTATAGTGCTGAAGAAGACTATTTGAAACCATTCACTGTTTCTATGGCTCCACAGCTGCCTCCTTCTGCTTCTCTCTTCTGAGAGGTATATTTGAGCATGAGCTACTTTCCTGCTGCCTCTGGGCTTCGAGCAGTGGATAGCCAAGGCACAACATACTAAGTAGACTCTAACACAACTCTTTTCCCCTCTAGTGGCTGTTGAGACTGCAATGAATGGATTATTTTGCTATAAAATTTCTTTTCAGATGTAATAATAAAAAAACCAAACAACACAACAACAACAACAAAAAACAAACAGAAAACCACCAAATGAACTGTTGCCAAGTTTTATATTAAGCCATCTTTTCCCTGATAAACAGCTTTTTCCTCTTTCAGATGCTCTCACAAAGCAAACACACTTTATTTATGGGCCAGAATCCCAGTTATAAATCAGCAGAGCACCACTGAAATCAAGAAAGCAGTTCAAGGTTTACACTAACCATGGGTTCAGGTTCAGTCTGTGCATTCCCCTGCGATCACTTCCACTTTGTTTTGTTACTGTTAGCATTCAGTTGCTGCCTCTGATACTGTCATCATCTTATTACCAAAATATATCTCATATTTTACAGGTCATCCTTATTACAAGAAATAGAGCTTGGTATTTTTACTTTTCCCCCAGTAAAACTGAGCTGCTCTCACCTTCTGCTCGTTCTGCCAACATTATTCTTGTTAATACCTCTTCTGTGCCACCACATCCTAGCTTTAGACACAGAGGGCTAACACAAATTAAGTCCCCATCTAGATAGATTGAGGAAGGCACCTCTTCTCACCCAGTGCCTTTCAGGCAAGAACCTTCTTCCAGCTGCTTATTTAAAAAATATATCAGTGAAACAAACTAAAGCTTCGTGCACCTGATGTCTCTCTGGCTGCTCAAAATGAGAATTATGGTTTTCTTTCTAGCAGAGCTGTACAAAGAGATCCTGACAATATTTAAAACAATACTTCCCTGAGACTGAATGCACTAAATGCAAAGTTGTTGATGTAAAAGTGGCCAAAGAATTTCATCCATAAACATTTTGTATTGAGGAGCTGAAGCTCTGCAGGGGAAAAAAATGGGGGGGAGAGATGAAGCAAGGAAGCACAGGCCACAGTAGCAGGAGCTGTGCTAGGGACATGCCAGGACATCAAAGGCTGCAGGAAGTTTCCACACCTGTTAGCACACAAAGAGATATCAATTTGGATTCTCCTGAGGCACATGAAGAATATAAAAGACCACCCTGAAATCAGTTTGGGGGATGGGATCTAATTTCTTCAAATATTCAAGGCCAGGTTAGAGATGGGGCCCTGAGCAACCTGGTCTAATGGGAGATGTCCCTGCCCACGGCAGGGGAGTTGGACTAGATGACCTCTAAGGTCCTGTCCAACTCAAGCTATTCTGGGATTCTGGGATCTTTTTCCTCTGCTTCCAAAGATGTGTTTGCATGGTGGCGTTTTCCTGTGCTGACATCTCTTTTCTTTGAACTGCTCCTCCCATTTTTCTTCATCTCAGCCATTACACATTCTCCATTTCCATTATTATCTGAATTCTCTCCGCATTTTTTCCTCTTCCTTTCACCCTTTCTTACTAACTTGCCACACTAGACTTTCTGTCAAGCTGTTTCTCTTTTGCTGCTTCTCCTCAATTCTGACCTTTTTACAAGTTCTGGGGGAAAAACCAAAAGAAATCAGTTGTTGAGCTTGTCTACCCATCAGAGTTATATTTATAGTATGATTGATGTTCCGACACACTTCCTCATGTGGATTTTTCTTCTGGAATAGGAGGGCTTAGGGATCAAATATTACCTTAATGCTCAGCCTTGAGAAGGTTCTGACTCCACAGCTGAAGAACTGTTCTAGATCAGCACGTATGCATTAGCCATTTCAGCCAGCTTGCCCTGCAAAAAGGAGTAAAAAAGCAACTGATATGGTCCCATCAGCACTTAGCTGCTCTCAGCTTCTCAGTCAATCCTTCCCTACAATCAGGTGGTAATAAGACACAGGACACAGCTAACAAATAAACAAGGACAGTTCTCCTCTCTTTTTGTCCATTCATCCTTACCAGAACTCAAGCTCTTCAGACCTTTGTTTCTGGATATATTGGAGAGTTTATGTGTGCCCTGAGCAAGTCACTTAATCTATCCCAGTTCTTCATAATGAAGACCACAAATAGACATGTTACCATGTTTGCAGTGCTTCAGGGACCACACAGAAGAGACATTAGCTCATGCTTGACAGCAGATGATTCTGTTCTTTATTAACAAATCATTTAATTCCACAGAATGAAAGCACAGCAGTATCTCAAAAAAATTCCACAGATGCTACCAATTCAAACTGGACTTGAGCAGTTTGTTCCTGTGGTCATCTGAATTTGCATTATAAAGTAATTTCTAGTATTTCCAGCTTTTTATATAACTTCTATGTACATTTTTGTACAACTTTTCATATTTTTAAAGTTTTATGTATTCAATCTATGTTTTTTTTTCATTTACCACCAACTAATAATCATCAGATTATTAGAGAGGAGAGGAAATGGCCTCAAGAGAGGAAATGGCCTCAAGTTCCATCAGGGGAAGTTTAGGTTGGAGATTAGGAAGAAGTTCTTTCCTGAGAGGGTGGTTGGGCACTGGAATGGGCTGCCCAGGGAGGTGGTGGAGTCACCGTCCCTGGGGGTGTTCAAAAAAGGGGTTGATGAGGCACTTGAGGCCATGGTCTGATGGTCCAATGGTCAGGAATATGATGGGATAAAGGTTGGACTTGATGACCCTGGAGGTCCCTGTCAACCATAATGATTCTATGATTCTATGATCATAATAGATGCACCCAGTATTTCTAGAGTAAAGAATCAAAAGAAACAAAATCACTAGCATATAGTATTAAAATTTAGTTTTAAAATGTAACCCCCTGTTTATTAAAAATAAGTGGTGGCTTACTCGTTTAAATATATCTGGTCACAACTACTCCAAGCTTACCTTCAATGTATCTCGGTTGTTGCTACATGAAGTGTGTTATGTCCATTCCAAAGACTAATGTGACGTTATGTTTTACAACAGGAAAACCAGAAACCAAACCCCCCTCGGAAGCCCCTACCAGCAGACCCTCTGACCAAAGCACGCTGTACCAGTGCCTGCACACCAGTTCCTGGGCACACAAAAGCTCTGCCTCACCTTACTCCCGTAAGGTCAGTTCTGATCAAAATGGTTTGATTTATAGCACTGTGTTCAATGACAGGTCAAAAATGTTCTGGTTTCCACAGAAGTATGAGAATTTATACTACATGTGAAGGTTGGACTGTAACCATCTGACTGTGCATTTACAAAAACTGCCCAATAAATACAATTCCTTGCAAAAGAAATGAGTTACTAAGCACCAACTTCAAGAGAAACCAAGCTCTCCCAGAAAAGAATTTCCTACTCAGACCACCTACAGAATTAGGCTGAGACCTGAATGCTGTTAAGATCAACCACCAATAAAAGCGACTTTCCATTCACACATTTCACAATGGAACATCTCTTTATATCATCCTGAAAATAATACCCAAAACATTCAGAAAGCACAGAAATTGTATACTTAAAAAAAAAAAAAAGATGGTGAAAAACATTAATCTGCAAGTGAAATAACTATGCCCAATGTTAATGGATGATATTTTCCTACCCAATATTCTTCAGTTTCCTACAAATAAAATGTGAGCTCCAAGGAAGATAAAAGCAGTATTATTTTAAGTAAAGGAATCCTCCTAGCGAGACACTTAATTGCTCAGAAAAATTAAAAATATAATCAAGTTAGTTTTCTAATACATCTAGCAAAAAGACTGTGAGAGTGAGCTTTGGTTCAGCTCCTGGCTGTCCATTCTAGTAAGATATTCTGAAAGTAATAAAATTTCAAAGCTGACCACTACAATTTTTTTAATCCAACTGCTACTCTGCAACACTAAGTAGCATTTTCTGAACAGGTGCAGAATTGATGTCTGAAGTTAACTTGGGTAACTCTAAGAGGTTTCACTGTTCATCTTCCTGCCTCAGGCATGATGCTGGCAGTGAGAACTAACAAAAGTTTAAATAACAACTTGCAATTTTCTTTCTTTCCAACAGACCTGCTCCTAAGCATCCACCACAGGTACCCAGGGCCAGCAACACTGCTGATGTGAAATGACCAGAAAATCTGACACCTTTATTTTAAACAGTGAAGACAGAAGTTTGCACTAACTTTAAACTCCAGCTGGAGTTCATTTTTATGACAATACTTAGAATTTTTAATGTTTAAAACAGCATTATTTTTAAGAATTCTGAGCTACTGCCTTTGGTGCTGTGCTGTGCTATGGTGCTCTGTATACTTGCTCAGGTACTTGTAAATTATTAATTTATGTTGAATATTTATTACAGTGCAGTGCACTGTAGTAGATATTTTTACCATAGCTGAGTTTTCCTAAAAAGGAAACCTTTTTTGTAATATTTCATTGAACTTGAATAATTCCGCTCTATTGGTCCTATGTAGAGTTTTTAGTTTTGATCTCTTCTTTAAGGAGTGCTGATGGATAAATCAAACATATAAACAACTCCATCTCAATGGTTCGTAACAAACTTTTGAATAAATATGTCAGGGTAAAAAGAAAGCTCTTCTGGAACGTGGTGAAATGCCTGATATCTGCACACAGATGTGTAACACAGATATTTAACCAAAGTATCCCTCAGCGTTAGCAGTTGTACTGTAATTTCAGTTTTCACGTTACTGTTTGAAATCGTCAAGAAATCTGTGCTGACAGAGGATGCATCCACTTTGGACAAGTTCTCTTACTGAAGAAGTACTGTATATCATAAAACTATTTCTTTTAACCTCATTTTTCCTCCAACACAATATGGTTAGCACGTACTAGTGCAGATATCAGGCCTCACGGTGTAATTACCTTTTTGATGCTTTGGTAATTAAATTCAATGATGCTGTGTAAGGTAGTACCATCTCACTATATTGCATAGCTGTCTGTTTAGACTGATGATCCATACACATAGGGGGTGGGGGGAAGCCCCACATTACAAAGAATGACATGTTAAGACTCAACTATTATACTTATTTCTTTTGCCTCATCGCTCTGCTTATCAACTGTATTTTGCATATTTACTACTGTTTTGTATTTAACTCCTAAAAATATTGCTCTGGGTTTCTTGATTTTCAAAATGAAATGCATATTTTAATACATAGACTTTGGTTATCCTAAGACATGGAAAAAAAAATAATCTCTTTACTGTGTGGTAGCATTACATCTGATCTCTTCTGTACCTTCTCAGTAGCACTGCTGAATACAGTTGTTTCACCTATGCTGTAATAAAAACAATGTTCAAGTATCAGTTGAAATAGAGGGAGAAGGAACTATTACCTTATAGAGTTTAGTTTCCTCATTGCTTGTAGTTTTTGTTTCTTTAAGCAAAATTAAAAGCATTGATAGAAACTTGGATCTCATTTCAGTAAGTGTAATTGTATTTAATTTTCCCACTTATTCCCCACTGTAGCAATACAGCATTCGTGTTTATGGATAAACTAAATAAAGCAAAATAAACCATAGTTTAGTTTGCTGCTGAATAGCACAATAAACCACAAGTAAATCCTTCACAAAAGCATTTAAATTCTTCAAGCAACCCTGATAGCAACAATGCTTGCTGTTTGGAGAATCACTGCAAGAGTTTCCTAGGCTTGGCAATGCCATTGAAACCAAAATGATGCTTTTTATGCATTTTAGATGTTTGTATCCCTGTCAACAGTAGCTTTATATCTAGAATGGGGGGGTGAGGGGGCCATCTCAGTTTGCCCCCCCTCTCAATTTGAGACATTATCTCAGTTCACTTGTTTGAATACTCCCATTTTTAGAAGGACAAGTCATCACGCTGTACCAAAATGTTTCTGACAACCACTGAAAATCATTAAGTAGTGGAAGAAGGTGGTGAAGTGAAATTACTAAAAAGTTTGCAACACCTGTTTGCATCAGCAGTTCTAACATCTGAAGTTAATGGCACCAGCTTAGGAAAGATTTACCATGTGTATGAATTCAGAGCTTTAAAGTAAACCTTAGGTTTAAAATAAACATGACCCCCCAGTGCAGTCTTACAAGTATAAAACCAGAAATCTCCATTCAGGGCAACCAGACCTACCCCTGTAATAAATGTTTTTTCATGTGTGGAAGAAGAGAGCAGCAGAATGATGATAAGGTGTCCCCAGCCCCAGCACAGTGGAGTGTAAGGACTGAAATGCCTGGATGGTCTCACCAGCTTGTATCCCTCAAAGAGCCCCATACCTGGCTGTTGTGTATTCCTGAGATGAGGAACAGGACGAGCATCAAAACATGCTGCCCAGTGTCACATCTGCTGTTGTTAGAGGAAGGGAAAGTCCAGCCATTCATCATGGATGGGGTGTGAGAGGATACCCATGGCTTCCGCAGCTGCACAGCAGGAGCCCAGAGGTAATGGGGCATCGATAACACAAGACCTGTTACTGGCTTTAACAATTCATCGAGAGAGAGCATGCGCACAGTCTGGGAAAAAATACCTTTAAACCAGCTGTGAGCTGAGCAGATTACTAAGCAGAAAGGTATAGGTTAAATTTATTAGCTATTACCACTTTTCTAAAACAAGCAGCTGAAGCACACGTATCCAGGGACGTGGAATGCAGTTGTATAATTAAAAGTGCATGATGACATATCCATATTATCTAACAGAGTTACTATCTGTTAGACACAGCTAAAGCTACAGATTTCCAGCCATTTGGGAAAAAAACCCATAATCCTCTATCTGAAAGAAGGGAAAGCAAACCTGAGCATTACCTGGCATACTACAAGCGGATTTTTTTCACAGCAGAACAGAGAAGTAGGTGAAACAGTCATATAATCTGGAATCCTTCCAATTAGCAGATATGTAAATACATTTATACATATTCAAACACAAAATACTACAGGCAGAAAAGGATCTGTACCTTGTTTTTGGTGGGGGGAGAAGGGGGAACGAATGAAAAAAAAAAATCCAAACAAGCTATGAAGTATTTCATTGTTTTCATGTAATGTTTTTCCCCAGGATGGGAGTAGTAGCTGGTTGTGTGATCTTTTCATATGAAATTAGTGTCTTTATGATTAGACATGCAGCTGTCATGTAAAATTCCATTGTGAAAACCAAATGACTTGGTTTACATTATTAAGGACAGTGTAAACAAACAAATCACTATGGGATACACCAGGATATGAAATTCAACATTTGCTACCCTATGGTAGCTGCTCAGACCAAGAACTTGTAGTATCTGCTTACAAAAAAGTGCTGTCAGCACAGACTCTATGTCCTGTCATATTATATTCATTTATGTCTATGCTCAACAAACTTTAAATTTTAAATCACCTTTAAAAATTAAGTTACATCATCCTTTACTCTTCCTTTCCATCTTCTTCCATACACATATTTCAGTCTCCTACCTACTCCACAGGAGACGCTGCTCCAGACAAGTCCCCCTTCCAGAGACAAGGCAAGAACACAAAGCACTGCATGGCAATGCTGCTATTATGCTAATCAATAGAACAGTAAGTACAAAACACCATCAAAGAAAAGGCATAAAGCTGCAGTAAACAAAAAGAAAATTGCATCTTTACCCTCTGTCTCCCATCAAATCTCTCAGTTCTAGTATTCCCAGATTTATTTTAAAATAGCTGTCAATTATCAGAGCATCAAGATTATTCCTAATTTTCTGGTATATTTTGAGAGGCTTTTCAAAGGCTCAAAAAATTAACAGATATATAGCTTTTGCTTAGTTTCAATTCTGATTTCTTCTGATTCTTTGGCACAAATTCATTCTTCACCTTACAAACATTCTCCAAACCAGTTTTCTAAACTGAGGGATGCTAAAACTCCTTCTGCACGCAGACCACCCTTCCAGGTAAGCACACCACACGCCACCCAAAGTTAAAGATGCCTGATACATTACAGGCAGCTGCCCTGTTCACATAATGCTCTAAGAGAAAAGCATTAAACACCTAGAGCATATTGAGATAAAGTTTTGAACCCCTGGAATTCATTTAATTCAGAAATCGAATACCCAACACCATCATCATCATGATGACAAAGATTTGTTTGGTTTCCATTATCCTCTTTTTTTCTGCAAGCATTGTGTCTGTACAAATGTATAATTAATTTTTAACGCTTTACTACATGTCTAATATTTATATATCTTCAATTGACATCCTTTAATGCACTCATAAATACACAAGTTTCTGGCACAGCTAGCATCAGCACAACAATTTTATATATATTTTAAATATAACATTGCAAAGTGTTTCCTGGGATTTCAAGCAATCAAGCTAAGAGAATAGAAACATTTTAAAAACACCTTAAGGCAGGCTATCTAAAAATACTAAGCATATATTTTATTTGAAAAGATGCTACTGTTAAAGAGAAAAACAATAGGAGTGGTGAATAACTGTTTTAGTATGTCATGACAGGCTGTTTGGCTCAGTATGAATGCAGATAAACCAGCATACCATGTTTATGAACTATTCATGTGCAATCCCTCAGTTAAACTTCAGTTTGCTTAACTTTTCAGTCTAGGAAAATCTATGTAGCAGGTTTTCACCCATGTAGGAGGTTTTAAATGACATGTGCATTTCCAGTAGAATCTCCCACGTGAAGGTGCTTCAAGCAAACACAATCTGGTAATTCAGCAGCTGATCTGCTCAGTGTTACGTACGATCTCTCAAGAAATAGTCCTAATTATATTTGGCATTTCAGCTATGTAATTACCCAAGTGGTTAAGAAAATGCCAGAGTTTCCTCAACATAAAACAAAACGTGCTAAGAGAAAAGTGTAAGTTCTTACTGCTTCAAGTACATGTATCAAATTAAAAAAAGCCTGCAAAAGATCACCTTTTCCTTGTATGTTCCTTTCATTGGCATGTCCCTGATGTTTATATGTGCACATACTGATGTTGATATGTGCAGATATTCCCAGAACCTTTCCCTTCTATTAAACAGAATGGAAAAGAGAAGGGATTTGCTAAATAAATGGATATTAGTTAGACCAAGAAAAGCATCCCATTCAGAAAAAAAGCCATTACCTGCACTGGCAAACTGAAAGCACAGCAAGAGCTGAGCACAGAAAGAGCTTGTATAGAGACACAGAATATAAAGTGACTCCCACTAAGCAGAACGTCTCACAGCAGCCTTTGTTCGAGTCATTACAGAGCAGAAATTCAATACTGCACAAGTAGCTTACCTGCTTCTCCACGGGCCAGAATTACCTTTGGGCAAGTACACCAGACAGGTCACTCTGCTAGGTTTGAAGTGTATGGCATTGACTGGCCCTGCATTAGCTGCATTTCAGCCGGGTGTGAGCATGCCAGCAATTTTTAAAAGCTTCCAACTCTCTGCCCTGCAGGTTTTGGCAAATTTGCAAGAACAGGGAAATCATTACCTACAGACCCTTTCCACCTTAGAAAATAAGCAGCCTGTACATACTACTACTTTTATTTTACATTATTTCTGTGTGAATGACCCTGTGGGGAAAAAAAATAAATATTTCATTATGCCATATATTAGATAATGCTTTATTTGAAGGACTGAATATTTTTTTAATAAAATACTTTACTTTTGCATTTTTCAATGCTTGACTTTGCAATCTAGATATTACTTGACATGAAGACATCTAAGACTGCTTTTAAAACCCCAGAACCACAGAAGTCATCCCATATGGCATGCCTGACTCTACCTGGCCACACTTCTTTGTAACAGCAATAGAGGGGCTTCCAGAAGCAGCAATGGGTAGAAGGCAAAGAATACTAGGCTAAGTCAAAATTAAAAATAAAGGTTTTACATCTTTAAAGGGAAAAGCATCTTTTTCTGAGCAGAATTGAACAGTGGCAATCTATTTTTACCTTCCCATCAGTGTCACTGTCACACAGGTCCAAAAAGACCCCAGGTCATTTCTATCAGATTATTTTATTATTAAAGTTGTAGATTATTTTTTAATTCTGAAAGCCAAAAGCTAAAGTATATTTTTTTTTTACCAGGCTACATCAGGCTAGTTGTATCCAAATACACTTTCTGAAAGATACTAGATACCCTAACACCCTGAACATACTCTTCACTTCTAGGGCTGAAGCTAAATTTGCTGCACAAAAGCATTGTGCCAGTGATTTGAAGTAAAGAAGCATCTCCTTGGAAAATTTAAAGATGAGTATTAATGAGGTTGGGCAAGAAATGCTAATTTTTTGTTTACTAAACAGTTAGTCATGAAAGTAAAAAAGGTCTCGAAGAAGACAGGAAAGCAGTAGAGAAGAAAAAAGATACTTCAGCATTTAAGTTCCAGCAGCTTAAAGACAGTTTGCAATATCCTCACGGGAATGCCAAAAAGCATGTTTGTTTATTTGAATTTCTTGCATTACATCTAACTCTGCATGCAAGAGGGTTTTGGTTTTGTTATAAGAAAACAGTGACTGCAAATCCTATAAATACATCTAAAAACAGAAGAACGTGCTGAAGAGAAGGCTGAGCTCCACAATTTAATGAGTGGCAAGGACCCAGAAAAATGCATACTAGAGGTGAAACAGGCAAGTTGGAGCACTTAACTGAGGTCCAGTATTCATATTTTCCCTTTCTTGGTGGAAAACCTCCACCCCCTTTCAGCTGAGTCACTCACTTCTGAGTGAAAGACAGGGAAATAGCAATTTTTCTCTTGGTTTTTTTTTCTTCTTGTCTTCTAACAAATTGACTATGCTACAAGCAAACAAAAATCATAAAAAATGGAGAAGTAAAC
This sequence comes from Aegotheles bennettii, assembly GCA_013398125.1. NCBI lineage: Eukaryota > Metazoa > Chordata > Aves > Caprimulgiformes > Aegothelidae > Aegotheles > Aegotheles bennettii. The sequence goes on along the minus strand of VZRW01001813.1, from coordinate 346,698 downwards.
ACATTTTTTAAAAAAATAAGCCCAGAGCCAGAAAAACAATATTTAGAAATTATTCATATCTGCCTGTGAAAACTTCCAGCCTTCCAGGAGTCCTTTACAATATTGAACAACAAAACCAGCAGCAAATTCCTTTTAAAATTAAAAAAAGACACAAAGCTATGTTCACTCTAGCCATCTCATTTTTAACAGCAGTTTCTCCTCCACTTTCCAGCAGCAACAGAACAAGTTCTCCTTGACTATTTAATACTGATACCTTAAGTTTTAAGAAGAGCACGTCGCGTTATGTGCCAACATGCATTCATGCTGTGCAGCCCCACACATAACATAAACACAATAATAAATACATTGCAGAATCATCAACATTAGAAACTGGATCCTAAAAAAACACCTGAGAAAACCATCTCAACATCTGGATGCTGCAGCTGCACTCCTGGGAACTTTCTCCTGGAGCCCAGGGGGCACAAACTGAAACAATAATCCCTAAATCCCATTTGAAAGGTATAATCTATATCCTATACCAATATGATCCAGGGTGCTGGTGACTGGCATTAAAGTATGGACTAAGGTTTTAACAGAGCATAAAGTACCAAAGCACTTTAATACCCCTGTTGCTACTTGCAGCCCACAAAAGGATGCGATGCAGAGTCATTAGATTGGTACAGAAACCACTAATTTGATCTTGGCAGTGAGCAAAGCCCGGTAACTTGGAAATTGCATCAAACAGATGGTCTGAAAAAATTTTTAGGTAATGCCCAAGTAGTCTGCGTGAAACTTAGATATGTATGTAAAAACATAGGTCAGGAACAGCTGCAAAAATGAATCAAACTCCTCCTGGCTTATCACTAGCGTAAATCTGAAGTGCATTAGGAATGATGAAAAGTAGATTCATTCAATGAATATTTTCAATGCTCACAATTATTTTCTTTAAAAATATATTTTGGAAAAATTTTGGACCTTTCCTTCCTTTCCAATTACTTTCAACCCATTATCTCAAATTATTAACCTAAATTTAAAGAAGGAGACCTCATTGCCCTCTACAACTACCTAAAGGAGGCTGTAGTGAGACTGGTGTTGGTCTCTTCTCCCCAGTTGCTGATGACAGGATGAGAGGAAATGGCCTCAAGTTCCATCAGGGGAAGTTTAGGTTGGAGATTGGGAAGAAGTTCTTTCCTGAGAGGGTGGTTGGGCACTGGAATGGGCTGTCCAGGGAGGTGGTGGAGTCACCGTCCCTGGGGGTGTTCAAAAGACGGGTTGATGAGGCACTTGAGGCCATGGTCTGATGGTCTGATGGTTAGGAGTATGATGGGATCAAGGTTGGACTTGATGACCCTGGAGGTCCCTGCCAACCATAATGATTCTATGATGCTATGAAAAACAACAGCTCCAGAGACAGAAAATCCTCCAGATTTACTACAGCAGAGAAATTATATAAATTTCCAGTATTCACAAGCATTCAATAAGACTTTGAACTACAGGACAATAGCTTTAATATGAAGCTTGTATTTCCACTTTCAAGTATGGGTATCTTCCCTGGGGGAGTGCACACACTGCAGCCCACAGGTGAGCTCCGAGTCCCTCTGCCTTAGCAGTACCCAGAGCACAGACCTGCACTTAGCAGCCCTGTGATAAGCACAGGCACACTCACATTTTGCTATTCAGTTGTATTCAAGAAAGTCTGTACAATCTTGGCCCTTCCACATCCAGCATACCTTTTCTTCACATATTCCCTCTTTATCATTTTTGGGTCCTTCTTTTTGTTGTATCCTCTTTGTGCTCTGTTGACTTAGGGCTCCCCTAGCCAATTTTATCTAAATCCTCTAGATGAATGAGTTTCTTTTTCCCTTCTTATTCCAGCCAGGCCTGTCTTTTGAGCATTATCTCTGTTTTTCCAAGGCATGCAGACTCAAGTCGTTCCCACGGTGGCACCATGCCTGGCCCAGATGGGCACACTTGGTATTTCTGCAAGTGAGAAGAGCCCCAGGTCCCAGGAAGCACACTGTGGGCACTGCTCATTGGCTATGCCAGGCCAGAGAATAAAGCCAAACGCCAGATTTACTACTTGACTAATTCCCAGTGTCCAACCATAATGCCATAGTACAGCTCCATAGTACAGCAGCACAAACTTTGCTGAGGCACAATTCTCTTGGCAGACAACTTTTTTTCAGCTGTTCAAGCCAATCCCAAGCCTAAAAGTGATAACAAAGGAAAATCTTATACAAGCATCTCTTAAAGAATATCTTTTCTTTCTTTTTCTTTTTTTTTCTCCTCCTTTGTCTCTACTTTCTGCTGTGAAGCTTTGCAGCCCCAGGTGTACACTAATAATATCCAGAAGCACCGTCATAAATAAATAACAGGAAAGGAGTTAAATGGATGGATTGGAATAGATAAATTACATTTTCAATGTGCTCACATTTCAGATTTCTCTTCTTCTGCGGCTTTTCGTAGACTATTGAAACACCCTGAGACCTTGTTTCTTCATCCTGTGAAAGCTGCATCTGAGCACTGACTCAACACTGTTTACTTTCCCCCTACCTGTAACATACTGAAGTTTTTGAAGGCTGTGACCAAACATTTTTTCCAACGAAAGGTCCAGTTGCTGCTGGAAATTTAACTTAACCTTAGTCACTTATTCCACCACTTCAGCCAATGATGACTATTGACAATTCTCTCTGTCCAAAAAACCTTTATTATTGCAAAGTCGGTACTTTTCCCAGCACCAAGTTCTAATCACAGATGTTTTAAATTGATTTTTGTGTGGAAAAGGTCCCCTTGAGAGGTCAGTTAGTGCTATCAGAAACTCATCCAAGTGAACGTATCCATCATCTGACTCCATCAGAATGGGTACAACTACAAGAACTCCACACCAAAAAATAAGGACCAACTTTTCTGTAGAAGTCTATGAAGAAACCAGAGTGGAAATCAAAAGCCATTGCAATCTCTATCCCGGGTGTCCACATAGTCAGTCACTGGAGTCTTGGAATGCTAAAAATACAGATACAAAATTGGTTCAGCAATTCTATTAATGGTGAACAGACCTCATCAGACATCAAGCAACTTCAATGCCTTTCTTACAGAATGTGCCTATTCCAGGTACTGAGGATGAAGAAATGCAACAGAATCACAGAATCACAGAATCCTAGGGGTTGGAAGGGACCTCGAAAGCTCATCCAGTCCAACCCCCCTGCCGGAGCAGGGTCACCTAGAGTCCATCACACAGGAACGCATCCAGGCGGGGTTTGAATGTCTCCAGTGAAGGAGACTCCACAACCTCTCTGGGCAGCCTGTTCCAGTGCTCTGGCACTCACACAGTGAAAAAGTTTCTCCTTATATTCACATGGAACCTCCTATGCTCCAGTTTGCAACCATTGCCCCAAAAGATTATGGTTGTGAGGAAGTTTGGGAGAACGTGTTGGATTTGATAGTTTTCCAATTGTTATTCATCATCAACAGCAGCACTGAGTCAACCACAGTATAAGAAAATGGGCAAAGCCTCTCAGAGAACTGCAGCTCCCAGTAAGTAACTTTTCTGTCCTCTTATCTAAAAGCATCAATCCATAAGCACGAATAGTATGTTCTACTGTACAGCATCAAAAATATATTAAGTAATAAAAATTATGTAACTGTAAGCATCTTAATCATAAAACTACTAGTATAACAAATATCCAGCAACATTAAAGTAATTAAGACAGAAACTCTGGTAACCTACTGATGGCTGAGACAGTAATACCTGGTAAATAATGAGGGTCCTCTGCTCCATCCCGCTCTCCAGAGCTGGGTCATTGCTACATGCATCAGATCTCCATCTCATCGTCCTACCCTTCTCCAAAGACAGCCAAGCAGCATTACCCCCTCACCCCAAAGAACTGCCAGAACTGAGTAACCATATGCTTAGGTTAATGTTGGGAGAAGAGTGATGTGAGCTGAGGGACAGAGAATCTCAGCACAGCTCCTGAAGAAGACAGCACTGGCAAGAAAGGGGATTTGTCAGGGGTGAGAAAAACCCAGCCTCACCCTCAATTCTCTAAAAGGAACACAAGGCTAAACACTGTCCCACAGTACACAAGTTTTGAGTGAAACCTGTGCTATTAGAACACATATCCTGACCACCTTAAACCACTAGTCGAAACTTAAGCTTATCCAACACATACTCAGCCTTCTCTTGCCCCTTGCTCTATCTGCACTCTTGCAGGAACTTCTATCAATCTGATTTTTTTTTTCTTAATGTAAGCTTGTTTTACAGGTCATCAATTTAATTTCTCAGTGCTTTAGGCTCTCCACTATTCCCAATTAGAATAATATTATATCCATCAATCCTTATCTCTGAATCTTCAGCTTTTCATTTAGCCTCTCAGCAGTCTTGATCAGAGCTTTTCAACACCTTATCAGCTGCAACCATGTTGATTTAATTATACCAGCCATTTGCTAATGTTTACTGAGCCATTACTAAATATGTCCAATTTTGTTTGCTAACGCATGTTTGTGTCTCTTTATGATGTGAAACCAAAACTAGGCAATTCTGCCTATCTCATGTATCATGGAAACCTGCAAATAAAACAAAATATCATCCTTTTATTTAAATTAAAAATGTACAATTAGAGGCAAGGAAGGTTCCCTATTGTATCCCGTATCAACTACTAATGAGAAAATTTCCTTACTCCCTGTTCCCTATTAAGGAACTGTTATTTTCCCATTAATTAAATCTAGCTAAAGAGTAGAGATCTAATTAAAAAACTTCTACAATGGACGCATCAGTGTCCTAAAGACTTAAAGGTCATTCTATTTATTGCTATCATATCAACAGGGTTTTATGCACTCCTCCATTTTTCAGTCATTTTCACAGTTCTTCCCCCTTCTGAACCCAAGCCATTGTCTTTCAGGCAAATAAGTTTCCATTATGCAGCAGAACTCCTTTACTCAAAGGATTCAGAAATGTATCAGTGCGGGACTAAGATGAGTATTAAAAAATTAACCTCTTAACATTCAGACAATGCTGTCTTCTCTGCAAAATGTATAGATGAAACACCTACATTTCAGCCTTCATCAATCATCCATTCAATAACACGACGATGTCCTCTGCCTGCAGCCCAGAGCAAAGCTGTGCAGCCTCCCGTATCTCTGACATCTCAAACAGCTCCTTGTGATCTCAGGTACTTAACCATATCCAGGTAACCAGCAAAAGTAGTTAACAGCAGTCTGCAATATTAAAAATACAAAAGAAAATGAAGTTAACCTACTGCAAAACCAGGACATTACTATTAAAAAGAAATAATAACATTAAGTGTGCTGACTACCATGTAGATTTATGATAAATAAGAGTAAAAACGTACCAGTGGTAGCCCAATTCTAATATGGGAGAAAAGTGATAATACTCGACCTTGTGAAAAAAAGGAATAATGCCCTAAATGTATTTTAAAAGCTTGATGCAATCCTAAGAGCTATGTGAAACCTCTTGAAGGATCACCTCATTTCAAAGGAGGGTAAGAGGACAGACAAGAGCACAGAAACAAACGCTGAGAAATCCACATTTGAATCTCAACTCTCCCACTGCTTTAGCTATCCATTCACTCAGAAAGGGGATGTCATTACAACATCTACATTTTACACCATTCTTCCTGCTGAATTCTCAATTCCCACTCTGGTGTGAGGGTGTGACCTTTATATTTCCAGATGTCAGCTGGAAGCTATTGAAACCTAAAGGACCTGGGCTTATGCCTCTATTCCAAAAGAGTCAAAGTGTGGCTCTGAAAACAGGTTTCTTTCTCCTTGGGTATATTCTTAAAACACTCTTTGTATGCTTAAAAGGCAAAGGTATTTAAGATGCTTTTATTCTCCAGACGTTTGTCACTGCGTTTCTATTGCTGGAGGTCAGTGGCACTAACCACTGACATTAAACTAGCAGACAGGTCTCTGGGATAGTTCTTGACATGCTTCAATACACTCAAGTGTGTCTGCCTGGAACAGCTTTCAGCAGCTGTTTAATGTCTCCTTCAGCTCTCTAGTTAAGCATTATCTCCAGCACAAATGGTAACATCTTGAACTCTGCAGCTTTTCTTCAGTAAATGTCTAGAACTGCCTTAATCATAGGATCATGAAAACTGGCAGGAATCTCAGGAGGTCTCTAGTTTGACTCCTGCTCAAAGCAGAGTCAGCTCTGAAGTCAGATCACGTTGCTCAGGGATTTATTTGGCTCAGTCCTGAAAACTTCTAGGGATGAAGATGGTGCACAGCCTCTCTGGGCTACCTGTTTCACTGCTTTGGCAGTCCGTGGGGTGAAGAATTTTTTCTCATATCCAGTAAGAAACCTCTCTTGCTTGGACTCATGTCTGTTGTCACATCATTGGTGGACTTTAAGCATCAGATTAGACCAACTGAAGGTGTCAGTGAAGTTTAAAATGTTAGCCTAGCAATTGTATGTCTTGTAACCTCACCCTCATCCTTTCCCAATTTTTACTGAATAGTGTGCTTCAGATGCTTTCAACCCCACTAACCATACTAGCCACACCAGTGCTTCTTGGATGATCCACTTCTTCATTTATCATAGAACCATAGAACAGTTTGGCTTGGAAGGGACCTTAAAGATCATCTTGTTCCAACCCTCATGGGCAGGAACCTCTCACTAGACCAGGGTGCTCCAAGCCCCATCCAACCTGGCCTTCAACACTGCCAGGGAGGGGCAGCCACAGCTTCTCTGGGCACCCTGGGCCAGGCTCTCACCACCCTCACAGCAAAGAATTTCTTCCTAATATCTAAAATAAATGTACCCTCTTTCAGCTTAAAATTGTTACCCCTTGTCCTATCACCCACTACATGTCCTTGCATTTAGTTTTAAATCATTCTGGTTCTCAAAACCTTAACCATAATAGGAAATGAAAATAGATAAAATAATGTTTGATCAGGGTAATAGAAATAAAAATACTGCTAAAGAACAGTATAATATTGTAGCACTCCAGCTAAAGAAATATCTCATCAATTATTATTCTTTTACTTAATTACTTAAACGATGAAAATATTAGATGATTGTGTTGATTTTCAGCTGACACCATCTGCCACTTTGACTCTTCTCCTGTCCCTCAGCATGGTTCCACAGCACCACTCATGTTATATTATATGTTTATATATAGTATATATATATATATATATATATATATACACACACATGTATCTTAAAATTGATGAATGCAGGATTTAAAGATGTCTTCCAGGTCATCAAGTTTAGCCTCCTGCTATTACAAGCAAACCTATTGTTTTATGCCTTTCAAAAAACTTAGCACATATGGTCCCCAGCATAGTGAGAAATTTACCCACTATAGAGAAACAGCTATTCCAAAAATCTCACTATGCTGATGTAGAAAACTTTCTTTTTTTTCCTGAGACAGTTATCTTTTTGTCAGTTCTGTGTGTTACAGTCAGGCCAAAATCTGAGTGGTGCTTAATTATCTGCATTTATCTCTCAGAGGTTACAATTAACAAAACTGTAGTTCTCTCTCAACTAATGAATCTTCAATACAGTGCTTGGCCAAATAACATTTCTGTGTCAATCATGTCAAAACCAAGCTCCACTTACCAGTAGTTGAATCTTTCTGTTCATATTTTTCATTTCTAAATGAGAAATCATTTCTATTTATTGCAGTGCTTTTCCAAGTACTAGCATGCATTTATTCCACTAGTAAGCAGACCAACAGCCATGGAAATGTGTCAGCTACACTATGGTTAAATTCACAGTAAAAGGCTTGTTGTTTTGGATATAGCAACGTATGATGTGATTCAAAATACAATATTATACTGGCTTCCCCTGTCACGGATTTAATAATTCTACACTATATCAATACATTTACTAATTTAATAATTCTACACTATATCAATACATTTACTAAATACTTAGTAAAAATGTAAATAAAGCAAAGTAAGCCAAAAGCAGAATGCAAGTGTGATCTGATCAGTCAGCTCACAGTCAGTCAGCTGTAGAGTCACAGCCCAGCCAACACTGCGGTGAAATGGATTTGTAGAAAGAATTGTACGTGAGCCCCCTGGGCCAGTGTTGAAATCATGTTGTGTACCCGCTCAAACAAGCTGGCTGAGTGGGGAAATGCAATTCACAAGTCAGAAAATTAGTCTAAAAACATCATCTCAGCAAGCAAAAGTGACTATCCTGTTTTTCAATACACTCTATCCATTGGATGCAGAGTTGCATAGGGATTTTAGTTAGGAAATAATTTGTAAACTCTGGAAGTTTTCAAACTCTGGCTCCTCGATTGCAAATACGTACTTTGACAGAGGTGAAAATATGACACAACACATTTTTTTTCAAGGAAAGACAGTAAATCATAACATCCATTTCTTCAGTGAAGGCAGAAGAAAACTCACAAACTTTGGGACAATATGTGTAAGAAAATAAACATGAGAGAGTGAGTCCACCAGTTCTTGAAACACTTTAAGCAGTCCAAGAATGATGGATAGGTCATGAATGAAACTATGCAACACCATTCTCCCCTGCATTATTTCTCAAATTCCCACGCAGGACAGCACAGCTGCATGCAGAGCACAAAGCTGCCCAGTAAAACCAGCACTGCTTACCCAAACAATGGGAAAACCAGCAGAAGGTGGTTGACAGACACATGGAAGCTCCAAGGGAAAGACCTACAGAAGTTGTATGGCTGTCCCACCAGGCAGTAAATCTGACAGCACTGCAAGAACATGCACACGGAGTACTTACTAAAGAGTACCGAGTCAGGAGAAATAACTTCTGTGGATGACCAGAGCCCAGGGAAGAAAAACTCCAGACAGTTAAAAATCACCAGGCAGCACACAGGTTTTAAGCAGAGGATTGCTGGAGGCTAACAACAATTTTATCATCCCTCCCACAATCATCAGTTCTGTGATTGCCAACCATCAGGGCTAAATAGGTGTCAAACAATGCAGCAATCAGCACACCAGGATCTTTATGGATTTACAGCTTAACTAAGAAACACCTGCGGAATCCCAAAAGAAGTCTCTGGGCTGAGGTTCTGTCATTTCTGGACTAACCTAGCTGATGCCCTTTAACACACAGCATGGGGTGGCATTTAGTAACAGCCTAGGAATTAAAGACATAATTAGTCACCTACAAGACCCTAGACCTAAAATGACATTATTTGGATGGTACCATCTAGTCTACAGAAATTTCCTTACATTCTCTAAATGAAGAGCAATGCCTAACGCAGATTCACTTGTCCCAGAGCCACCTCCCTCTTCCTTTGGTATTATGCTTTTAAACAGTGCTTCTGCACATCCAGCACATGGAGCTCACCTGCCTGAGCTACTTAACTGCAGCTTTGTAATCCTGCAGTAAAAGGGACTTATAAACTGACCTATAACAAACAGGAACTGGCATTTGACTAGAGATTGGATTTTCAGTGAAAATAGCATAATACAGCTTTCAGCATCCAAGGGAATCAGTAGGACACAGGGATAATCAGTGTACAGTGATGTACAATGATTCTTTGCCTTTGGATATGAAGGAACAGGTTTCCTTCCAGCAGCTCCCTCACAAAATGTACATGAAGTGGAGAGATCTGACACAGGAAAGGATGGCTGCTGACTATCCAGCAGTGCTCTCGTGTGTGTGGAAGTCTGCTAGAGTTTAGCTTTGGACAGCCATTTTTAAATAAAGATATTAGTTTTGTTTGATTTCTTCCTTTGCAAATTTAAGAACACCTACATGGAATAGTGAAGGGGGAAAAAAAATCACTTTGCTTAGAGCCAAGTCCAAACAGACCTCCAGTAACACGTAAAGAATACACACAGCAAAAGTTTCCTCTCTTTAGATCCCATCTAAAAGACATCACTTGTGACCTGCAACATTCAGTGCTCAGAACTAAGGAAAGAGTGGATAATCAAAGCCCCCCATTTTCCTGAACAACACGGACATGAAGGCACAGCCACACAACTGTGCTAGACACAGCTATGGCGCTGTGTGCTATTATCCCTCAGCTGCTTGATACCAATTCTCTGGCTGGAAATCATCATCCCCTCCAGAGAGACTGCAAGCAAACTCTAATCTGCCTCAGTGCAAGTTCAACCAGCTCCAATCATATTCACTGCATATTAAACTAAGTGGCTTAAACTAAGCGGATGAGAACCTGCACCCTATGCATGGGCTGAGGGTGTGGTGACCTCCAGCCAGGGCTTTGAATGAGCATTTAATTGTTTTCACCTTCAACAGCTATAGCAAAATCTGGAAAATACCAGACCACCCAAGGTAAAAATTAACAAGATATTTTTTAACCTAAACTAGATTATAAATCACAATCTCCAGATAGGAAAAAGCAATGACATAAAAAAGTACTTTGTGTATTTTAATATAGATATTGATATGATTCTAGACATATACAGCAATGTTTATATGTCATATAGCCTATGTATCATACAGGAAATATGTTCACACTGTACCTGTCTTTTCCACTTCCATTCTTCTGTTCTTTTTGCTTCAATATGAATGCTTGCAAAGTAAGTTTTAGATAAAATTTGCAAATACAAGAACTAAGCTTAATATAAAAGAAGATACACTGATAATTGAATTTTGAAAGTACAATAGCATGTCATTTATGGTATTTTAACATTATAATGGCAATTATAATGTAAATAACCTTCACAGAACATTGTGTAATACCATTATTGAAACATTTAAATAACATAATAATGCTATTTAACACTTCTAAATCTGTTGTTTTAGACCAGAACATTTTCTTACCCTCCTTGAAGAATGCAGAAAACTGCCTCTACATTGTTTACATTAACAGCCAAAGGAATTGTTCTCCATTCATTGGTTCTCCTATAGAAAGTAAAGCACAAAGCATTCTTTTCAAAAAATAACTGGACACATTCATTTCAGACGTAGCATTAACCTACTGCTGGCAGATGATTAATCTTCACATTTCACAATACAATGTTCTGATACCTTTTAGTTTCCAGTTTACTTACTCCAGCAACAGAATCCATATCACAATTTTCAGTTTGCTATGTTTCATGTAATATATTATTCAAAGCAGTGGTAAGATCTAATGTCATTAATGTGGCAAAATATTTCATGGATGGCCTTCTTTGGAGACTTTGAAATGGCTTCAGAGTCTGCCTTTAAAATATCTTCTAAAGGAAACAAACTAGGATCAAATTGAATGTTTGTATCCTCTTGTTTGCCAATTAATTTCTTTTTATTAACACAAAAACAGAGCTTATGTTTGGATTTTGCATTGCTAGAGTTCTTTGTGCTTATTAGTTAGGTAATCCAGAGCAAATATTTTTCAGGTAAATACATAACACTGGAATAGTCCCAAGATCATGTAGAGAGGCCCCTAGCAGCCACTCTGTGTATGGAGAGGGAAAACAAGGACAACGAAGGCTCAAAGAAACTAGTTGCAAAATCAAAATACAAAGAACAAACCTAGAGGCAAGGGCAAAGCAAAAGATAAGAACACAACAACTGAGCAGAGTGACAGTGCTTAGCTGCAGAAATTACTTGCAGGGAGGAAGAAAGAAGGTGATAGAGAGGGGAAGGAGACAAGAGAGAACAAGTATGAAAGAACAGGAAGGAAACAAGAAGAAAACAGTCAAACTTTTGTCAAGTTGAAGTCTTATGCTTCACTATGTTCTACTTCCCTGGGAAACTTTGCAACTCCACTGCAAACCTGCAAGTGAGCAGCCAGAGAAAGTAGGACAAAATCCCCACCCAAAGGAGGAGCTGTGAGTTAAAGTACGAGGGAGCTTGTGGCAAAGAAATACGATGAGATGCAGCTCTATGGGGAAGAGGGGAAAAAAGAAATAATGGCTGCCTCAGCTATTGAACAGAGGGTGGAGAGAGGTGGTAAACACTGGAACTGGAGCACAGAGAAGCTGGGGGATCGCCGACTTTGGGAAGCTTCAAAACTCAACTGAACAAGGCCTTGAGCAGAAGGCTGGGCTGAATGACCTCTGGAGGTGCCTCCCAACCCACAAGAGTCTTTGGTTCTGTATGAGAACCCTTTACAGAGTGAGGAAATCTTCAGTTTGGTATAATTTTGAACAAGAAAATAATCTCTTACTTAGGAAGATTCAATGTTTTTCCCTTTGTTTCACACGAGAGATCTGACCTTTCCCAGGAAATGTGGTTATTAGATGAAAACAAAGAATCTGTGAGGGTGAAGGTCACGTATTTGTCTTTTGAAATAAATTCTCAGTGTATTATGTGAGCTGCTCAGCTGCGAATGTGCAGGCAGTCAAATTGCATGGTGATAACACCTTTATTTACAAAATTTAAGGCTGCACCAAAAGTGGTAAATAGATGAGTCCATTGGTGAAGACATTCACCAATTAACAAGCAGCAGCTGTTTGTCTTCTTTTCTTAGGGTAGAATTGATTAAAATTACATGCTTCATTTAAGCAGAATTCTCTTGTACTTTACCAAAGGGGGAGAAAAAACTTCTTTCAAATGGAGTAGTTTCTTTTCTGATTTATTGAGCATCTTTCCAGCCGAATACAAATTAGAAACCTATTTTGTTTTGTTGTGTTTAATATGGAGACACAAAAATCACAATTAAAATATTTTGAATGTTAATCAGAAAGAAACTGTAACAAAAAAAACAGTGCAACAAGTTATTTCAGGCTTAAATTATACTTCCTTTTCTATTTAGTGCAGGCATGTCAAATCTAGGCACCAAGATATAATCTATATTGGAACATAATGAATTTTTTCAATATAAGCCAAGTCATAAATAAAGACCACAATACAAATGGTTCAATCACTGTTTTTCCAATTAGAGCAGAGCTTTTCCAGTTTTGCTTATGTCCCCAACTGAAGAGATTTAAAATTGTCCCACGCAGGAAAAAAACTAATTTCTAATAACCTTAACCGTGCTTGTGAATTAACTGTTCTGATATGAAAAATGGCATTTAAAGACAAAAAAAAAAAGAAAAAAAGACATTTGCACATATAAATACCTCATCTGCACATCTAATAAAAGCAATATCTGAATAGTATACATGTTTGGAAAACACCAAAGGGGAACAACATCTTTTCATTTACAGATCATCTACAAATTTGACTACTAAAATACTTCTTAAATGTGGGAGTGAAGATTTCAGAAGAGAAAGTTTTATCACCGATCCAAAGTGAACTATTAATCAAAATTTACAACAATTCTGAAGTCCAGCAGAGTATACCTGCTGTTTAAAAACTATACTCCTTCAAAAGAGCTGCATTTATTAGAATTTATTTTGAAATTTGGATATTTTTTAATACTAGTTACAGTCAAAGAGTATTTATGGAATAGAAAGAAGTCAACTGGACAAAACATAAAAAATGTTAGTACTAATACAGTCTGATTCTGCCACCTAGTGACAAACCTCTCTATGTAAATTTTGGAAGGACATTACTACATGTCACTAGAAAACACATTCACCTGCAGGAAAAGGATCAAAGAGTGCAGCCTTTGTAACCAAACCAGGAAACTCTGAATTTTACTACCAGCACCACTCGATATTTAGTTCAAAGGAAAGGGAAACAGAGAGTCTGTACTCATTTGTGACAGTGCCTAAAAAAATGAGTATATTATCTAAGCATATGGAAAGTATTGGTTTGTTACAAGTCCAAAATTGTCAAGAGCTTGTTTGGGAGATATCTAACACATAAAGCAGAGTAAAAAAAAACCCCGTCCTAGTGAAGTCAATAGAAGTTGTGGATGTTATCCCTCCATGGACTGACTGTATATAAGAAATCCTACCATGACACATCTGAAGAAAGAAGACATGCCAGATTCCTAGGTATGCAATAGCTCTGAAATTATTCAAGACTTGCAATGTCCACTTATGAAAAAAATACACACGCAGCAGAGTAAAGAAATGTTCCTTGATAATGCAGAGTGTTTTAAAAAGATGGATACAATTTCAATTGCAAGTCTATTTCAAGTGGGTCCAACTTTTTGAAACAACCTATATTTAGAGTAAAAATGGTATCATTCAAGACACTGATTAATAAATCACTTTAAATGTTAACAATATAATGCAAAAATCTAATTTTACATTTTACTTTTGCAAAACATACATTGAAAGCAAATACTCAGCATTTCAATCATCCTCAGCTTTAAAATGCTTTATAAATCTGAAGACAGTATCACATTCACTTTGCACCTAGGTGTACATGACTCCGTAAGTATGCAACATTGGAGCTCCTTTCTTCCTCTGAATACGATAGCTATTGTCCTTATGATCCTCTTTTACCTGCTGCCACCCCTGGGGCCCAAAGCAGCTGAATACAGTGCTCTACACTTCTATAACTGGAGGATGTGGTCTATTGATGCTTCTTTTTTAAAAAAAAATGAATAAATATTTCAGAACATTACTTTTATAATACAGTTTGTAGAAATATTTTCACAGAGGAGAAAATGGTTTTTGGACATTCAATAATAAATTATGTTATCGCTTGGTTTAACACTTGTACCTACAATAGGTGCTGGGAGAACCACAGGTACACACAGAAAACATGCACTTATTTTGCATCTGTATCTAAGTAACAGAATCAACTTTTAAATTCACTATTAGCTGGAGAAATAATATCTAAAGTTATGGCATTGGATTACTTTAAAAATCTGGCATACTGACCCCATGGATTCAGTTTTAATGCAGTCTCTGCTTCTCACTGTAAATCTTTCTATACACACGGAGTTCCTCTTACAAAGTTTTTCAAGAAATCTGAGATGCCACGTGCTTGCAGGAAGGCTTTGGGCTCCTGTCTAACAACATGCAGCTCAAATCATCAAGCAAGCAAAGCCAGGAAACGAAAAAAAAAGACCAAAAAATTGGAGTCACAGTTCAGAATTGCCCTTCTATCTTTCTATTATTTTTTTTAAAAAAGCAAAAGACAAAAGAAATATATCATATTATATTCTATTACATTACATTATTGTATTGTATTATAATATATAGTGTTAAAAAATAATGTAAATCATCATGCACATATGGGTCTACAAAGAGTTGTTTAATTAACTAAACTGTTCAACCTCAAATACTGAGTTTGCTGACTGTAAAAAGGAAAATTGCTGGTTTTGTGATGACAGCAAAAGCAGAGATGGTTGTCCTCCTGCTGTTATAGCTGGGATGCCAAAACGTGGTGCCCTATACTTGCAAAGCACTGCATTGCAAACACACACCCAAAATGTGACAATAAAAACAAATCTATGTGCGGGAATTTTAAACTAGGCAAGGCATATTCAGTTAAGACAAATAATTCAAAAAAACAATCAATATTTTTGTTTCTGGTTGAACTACTCCCAATAACAAAAATCTGGATATAAGAAAGATAATTTTGAAACCAAAATGTGAGTCTTGATAAGCATGAATATAATAGGAAAAATATATAGATGAGAAAAATATTAAATGAGAAAAATCAGTCTGAAGTGTGAAAAGAGACAAGAAAATTTGGTTTTCAGGGAAAACGAGATCCCATAAAAATGGTAGAAGAGTAGAAGATCCATTTTAACTTATAAGAAAAGGAAAACCTTTGATTTTGCAAATAATTAAGAAGTCTCACAGTGAGGCTGGCAAAAAAGTACTTCTCAAAAGCTAGTGGGTGAGAGAGTCAAAGTCTGAGAACACTCTCCCACCCCTGAGGAGCTGGGATGCCCAATGATATCGACACTTGCAGTTTACTTTTTAAAATACCATTTTTACATAAATCTCCTTTCATAAAGGAAAAAAAGCAAGTTCTGCAGGTACCGGTATCATAAATATTATCTGAACTCCACAGAAATATTGCAAGGTTTCCTCAAGAAATTTCCATTTACAGAGGCTGCAAATGGAGTAACCTTCAAAAATTTAAATTGCTCTTCAGTTATGTCTTAAAATATAGCAAGATATACTCTTGTTGGTTTGACATAGCTATAAGAAAGCCAGTAGTGTTTTCTGTGAGCTATACCACACTGTACCAAACCAGTAGGAACACTGTATTTTTTTAAGCCAGTGAGTAGCGTAAGTTCTGTTTCATTTAATGAAAACCACTCATCATTTCTCTCCCTCTGATTCACACGATTCTGCATTCATTCCATTTAAGCCTATGTCAACTCAACTACTTCTCTTATGATAAGAGTGCCTTACAAATATATTCTTAACATGTTATTAGTTAATTATACCCTTTGGCTGTAAAACTTCTATCACTTTCGTATACAACATGGCAACAACCCAAAGCTGTGGGCTTAGGTTGAAAGTAACCAGGTTCAGCAACATCCATAGAGCATAACTAACTGATTTCATGTTCTCCACCCAGGTGGTAGAAATGCTTCAAGCAAGTTTTTACATCCTCTTTGTGTAAGTCATCCCTTATCCAGGGCACATTTCCTTTCAACACACAGTCTGAATTATTACAGTGTCTAAACTTGCTCTTGTTAGAAGGACCCGAGCTATCATGGTATCCTGCTCTTATGATAAAACAGTTTCATTTCCCTGAAGAAAAGTTGTCTCTCATTGCAAAGCCGTGAAGCAGCATCTAATTTGAAGGGAAGCCCTCTAAGCTCCCTGTTCCATTATACTTTCACACACTGTCAACTACAATTTGCGTAGTTTCCAGGAGCATGCACTGGAGAATGGTGTATTAGCAAACATAATCCTTCAAGACTTACTATCACCTTCAGAAATTTTAAAAAACAGCAAAGGAACAACCTTGTACTGGAGGAACTGAGCTCTCCGCCCAGCCAAAGAAGCCTTCAGAAAGAGCTGGGGATCACATCTTCCAAGCCCTGTTTTATGGTTACATTTCTGCTGCCAACCTGTCTAGGTAGCCAGGTCCTACCCAAAGGAACTTAAAAATTCAAACTTCCTGAATGCTTTTCAAATCCCATCTTATCTCTGTTTATTTTTGGAGCACAGAGAAACAGTATAAACCACTGACTTGTCAGAAGTCTGTATTCCCCCACTCACCCCCACCTAGGGTTTTGCTGCAGTCTAGAACAGCAAAGTTTTACAGAACAGTGAGACTATTTTTCTTCACAGTTAATCTCAAATGTTTACACCTGTTTGTGTATAAAGGAATATATTGTACACACACATACTGCATTTCTCTTACCGTTCACATCACTCTGCCTTTCCCATTTCATGATTTGCTCTCACTTAAAGCTCATTTTCTCTAAGTGAAGATAAAATACCATCTTTACTGGCAATAATTAAGATTGAATTAGCTAAATCTCTATCCACTGGATACATTTTAGCAATAGTAAATACTGTTCTGTTACTATTGCTATGCATAAGACAATTTTAATCACGAATCGAGAATTTGCATATATTTAATATTATATCTGTAAAGAATTAGAAAAATTTGATCAAGGAAATCACCTTTTTCACAGACTATGAAAGTCTCAGAATTTTCTATACTTTAAATCCACCACATAATAAGAAGCACAGGAGAAAGAAGTCAATTTTATTCCATTTAGGGCACTCTCTGTGGGCACAATTTGGATTTCAGCCTTAGACAGAGAGCAAAGTGAGCTGGATGCTGTTGCTTCTGCTCTGGAGATTAGAAAACATACATTAAGGTGGGGAGGAGGTTTGAAGGATGAGTGTTTGGTTTCAAACACTTCAAATTATCACATAATCTGCTCACTGGATTCTCCATTTAAGAAACCAAAGCTTATCTGAATAATAAAAAACCAAAAACAAACAAAACCCTCCTTTATACCTCACTAGACCCAAAACTGTGACATATTGCCCCCCTTGTATAAGATTGTTCTCAATTTATTCAATAAAGGCCATGACTGAAAGTAACAGAAAAGAAAGAGTGTAGAAATAATGAGTAGGTGAATTTAAATATTCCACAGTTCATTCAAAGCTGATGAAAACTTGTGTTGTTCTTAAAAATAAACAATACCATTTCATCCATCCAATTATATTCTGACATGTAAAACAAATTATTACCTTTACACACCTAGAAAAGTTACTGAGAACAAAGCTAAAAATCATAAATGTTCTTTATCAACACGTAAAATTATATTTGCTTTGACAGAGGGAAAAAAATTCAAGATCAAGAGATCACTCATTACCTAACATTTACTCTTTTACTTTCATCTGAAAATTATAACAAAGTTTGACCCCACATAAAGGGTGACTCTGCCTTGAGATTTAACCACACGCATCTCACAGGTGGATTAACAACATTTTCTGGAAGAAAATCTGACTTGATTTATATCAATGGCAAAATTCCCATTAAATTCAAAGGCCAAACATTTAGTTCTGCATCTGTAATGATGCAGACATCCACGCTAAGTATTATCTGCACATACAACAACAAGAAGGACTTGATTTGGCAGAGTATAAGCCATGGACTTCCCTAATATTTTGGCTTGAATGATGACTGTAGGGTAAAAAGCCAAAGAATGAAGACTGACTCCATTTATGTCTGCAACACAACTCCTACTGACCTGATTAGGATAGGAACATTGAAACACCTCGGGCAAAATCAATGCAAAACGGTGGCCAAAGCAATGACATGGGATTGTCTGGGTCTCAAGCTGACGACCACAGCATTACAACAGCACTGCAATGAAACCCAACAGTGACAGTGCCCAGCTGAGAGGCACTGAGCCAAGGCAGTGTCACATGAAAACAATCTCTAATGTCAAACCAAAACAAACCTTTATTTCAGGGCACATTGATCCTTGCCAGTTCCCAGTGACCAGAGGAAAACAGCTATGTCAACTTCAGCTTAGTTCAAACAGTACCAGAAAAAAAATGTTCAATCCCAAAGTTAATCCTTTATAGAGGCAAAGTTCTCATCCTTTTTCCTCAGTTTTTTTCCTGCATCATTGTGTTTTGCAGGAGCACAGTATTTGTTTATCAGAAGACATCATGATGTGCCACATTTTCACATCTCATGCTTCGTTAAACAAATTATTAAGTTACAAGTTCCTTAAAAGTTCATAAGGATAAACAAGTACTAATAAATGAAAATGTTTGGAACGTGAAACAAATCAATAAAAATTGTACTTAAAACAAAGAAGTCTCAAAATACTATTTCTTTTTATATGAAGAAATAAACTAGATTAACTTTATGATTGCTTTTCCCATAAAGGGGTGTGTGTGTAATATATTTTATTAGGCAAATATAAAAAACAGCCACATCAATCAAATTCTAAAGAGGCAGTTGGAATATCTTGGAATACAGAAAATTAATTCTAGAGCAAAGACAGTTCTCATTCCATTATCCATCAGAGCTGCAATGACCACTCTAAAATTTTCACGCCTGCTGCCAAAAGTTGTAAAAAAAACTGAAGCCATGAACTCATGAAACAATTGCTGGGGCACTCTGCTGACACAGCAGGTCTGCTCGTCTCTGCAGTAACCTCTTCTACAGTTGGAAACATCTTCTCATTTGGAGTTAGGTAATTTGAACAACCCATATAACTCCTCCTCAAACTCTCTGGGTTAAATCATGGCTCCTTTTCATCAACAGCAAAAGCCTGCTGGCTAAAGGTTTGCCTTCCACTTGATCCCTTGTCAGCTGCCCATAAATCTATCACCACCACTGTTTACCACTATCTGTAAATGTTTCACCTTGTTCATTTTCCATTACATTGCATACCTTTCTCTTTCATTGCTCAACATCCCTTCTGTATGCTCCACTTTACCTCCCCAAAATTCACAAATTCATATTCCAGGCCATGAAAATATTTCAACCTTCTTACTCAAGGAAAAATATAACCACATGACTAACATTTTCACAAACATAGTCCCAAACTTGTTCCAAGAGACTTTCTAGAGAATATTTTTCATCAGTTTATAAAGCAAAAGCACTCTCTGACAAACAGCCTGATGTTTCCCTATTCCTCGCGCTGCTACAGCACCAGTTTTTGTTGCCATCCCATCAGACATTTTGGCCCCTACCCAGATTTCTTGTCTGTAGTTCCTGTCATCTGGAACAAAATGTACTAATACTGTCTAGCTGACTCTTCATCTCATTTCAAATCCAAGTTCAAAATATCCTTTACTCTCTTCCCTATGAATTATCTCTATTTCTTCCTCCTCCTCCTGCTGTTCCAGCTCTGGAAAACGTTAAGTCTACAGTATGCATGAATATTATACTAATGACTTCAAAAGAGAATGCTGCTCTTGCTT
Source organism: Aegotheles bennettii (assembly GCA_013398125.1). NCBI lineage: Eukaryota > Metazoa > Chordata > Aves > Caprimulgiformes > Aegothelidae > Aegotheles > Aegotheles bennettii. Next base: position 326,592 of record VZRW01001813.1, on the reverse strand, counting down.
ATTCTAAACAACATCAAGAGAATAGAAAACAGATTAAGATATCCCATTACATTAAAAAAAAACACTAATAAATTAGAATAAAATTCCATTTAGGCCTCGTATCATCTGTCTTCTTAAGTTGTCTTGGTGTTTAAATAACACTTAAAGTCATTCCCTAAAACAGTTCAGGAAAAAAATACTTGCAAAATATACATAGAACTACTGGTTTGCTTTCTGTATCATCATTCAAATGAAGAGCAAACAAACAGAACTGGTGCCTGGCTGACAGCTTTGTGGATAATGTCCTAACACAGCCACACTACGGATAATGAGATGGCTACTGGTTTTATTAAGCAAATGGTGGTGATAAATATGGTACAGAAAAACTTGTTTTCAGCTTTCTATTTTTTTTAATTATGGAAGTTAGAGGCATTCAGCCTGTGTCCTATATCAAGCCAGTCTGTCCCTCAGTCCTCTCCTGGAGATGACCTGGCAACACAGGGCTCTGGCAGTAACCTCCCAACCTGTTTCCTCACCACCTTCTTCCCACCACCTATCACATAACAAACCTGCTCCCCCGTCTCAGCAAAATTCCAGCAGCTCCAGGTTTGCTCAGCAGAGCTGTTAATTGTTGTACTGATGGGGACCTAATGCCTGTTACTCCACAAGGACCAAATGCCAGGTTTTTCCAGAAGTACTGCTTGGGCTTAGATGGTACATGAATTAATCTTACACATCCCTATCTACAAAAGGGTAATGATATAACTAATGAAAATCATTAAAATTTCTCCTGCTACTGATTTGAGATGGGTGGGATATGGAACAATTAATACAATACTGAATCTCTAGATTTAATTTACGTTTTCTCCTTTTAAAAATAAAACTTATTTAAACTTCATGTCATGGAAAACTATATTAAGTCCTGAACATACTGCAACCCACTGGTAGAAATAATACTCAAGGGGTTTACATTTATTGCCACTGCTGAACTGAGTAAAGTCAGTGCAATGTACCCAGAGCCTGCTGGATGGTAAAACAGCTTCTGACCATTAAAGACCCCATGTGAAAAGAGAATATTTTCTTGGTCTGAATCTTGTACGGTTATATTAGTTTGAAATCATCCTCTCAATCACCAGCTGTTAGGCCATATTTCCTTTTTTTTAAAAAAATCTGATTGGAATTTTAAAATATTATTCTTCTGTTATTTAAAACAATTACATTGTGATTTGAAGTAAATTCCAATTTCAATCCACAATTAGCAAATCAGGAAAAACCCCAAGAAGTGTCTTACAGACTTTTACTTCACTTTCACATAAATGTGAAAATGAATAATCTCAAAAAAAGAGCAGGTCTATTGCTTACACGTGCACAATTTCAGCTCAAAACCCATAACATTCTCACTCAATACTGCACAACCAGTGAGTTAAAACTAGGTTTTTTTATATTTGCTAACTTGAAACACTTTGTTCTAAACCAATCTATCACCGACTGTCAGTACTTTTAAGAGCAGCAATGCAAAACTAATAATATTTTACTAGCCAATGGAAATTAAGGCACAGTAGAAGTGTAACTTGTCTGTACTGCTACAGTCTCTCTCATATGATGGAAATTCTCTCATTTAGTTTTACATTTTGGTCAATAAACAGTAATATAGTTACAGTACAACCAAGGTTAAATGTTGCTGTTAGAAGGCCAATAGATATGCTAACAGAGTCTTCTCTGTTAACAGAGCCAACGGAGGGGTTTTCTCCACATTTGTTTGCTGTCTCTTGGCCAGGCACCAAGATTTCATATTCATAGCAGTATAAAAAGCAACAACAAAAAAAGAAATAAATTCTGAAGAGTCTATTAAAATGTCATTTTTAGTAATAGAACCCCATAAATCATGGTGATGTTCTCACCTCCAGGTTCTACTAGTGATTGGCACTGCCTCCCCCTGCAATCAGCTCCAGTGGGTTTATGGATAGAGGTTACTGGTTCAGGATTTATCATATACAAGGAGACTCCCATGTCTGCCCTCTGTCCTACTTTTATGACAGAGAAGCTCTTCAATGAGGATTTAACATGCCCAACCCACCTACTTGCAACACCTGTCTTGGCAGGCTGGCTGCCCCATGGGAGTAGTGGCACCACAGCATTGTGGACAGTGAGCTGTGGGTCCAGAGGACAGCCTGGGATTCTCCTTGTCCTGGACATGTTTGTGACCCTGGAATCCCACAGCTGAGGCCACCAGCCTCAGGCCATGGGAAACGAGAGGTGGCTCAGCAGGGTCAGCCAGTTCCAGGAAATAAACTAAGCTATCTGGGTAGGTAAAACACAAATATGTCTACTTTTGGAGGCCATCTGTCTTCTGAACTGCATTGGCTCCACACAATTCTCACTTGGTATCATTAAGAAAAACAAAGAATTCAAATAGATGACAGGTCCTGGTCTAGAGTGCAGGGGAGCAAGTGGGTGTTGTACCAGGCACACAAATAGTAACATGTTACCCTCTTTTACTTTAAAAGGGAAAATTAGCAAAGCCTTCAGGAAAAATGTAATTCAAGGTTAGGAACAGCCCCTCCACTTTCAGCTGTAAATTGCAGTTCCACATCCCAGTGGACATACACACGAGTGCTGGAGGGATTTGGCATCAAAAGATTTTGTGCTGGAAAATAGGATGGAAAGAGGAACTGTTCTCGACAGCATCTGCTGGTTCTCATCTAACAAGAATAAACTGTAATTTTGCTTTTTAAAATGTGATACACTTCATATTCATATTTCATAGGTGTCATTTGCTTCATTATAAAGCTAATTTAATCTGAAACTCTCTATTTAAACAATATTCTTGGGGAAAAAAAAGAAGTGACACCCTTAAATTGCCATTGCTAATGCCAACTACTGCTGCCAAAAAGGGGGAAAGAAAAATGAAACAGAGAAGAGCAACATTGTAATACCATTGATATTACAAATCCAAATTCTGTATAAATTATAGACAGAAAATCCTTCTCCTCTGAAAGATTTAATAGCAAAGCTGCAAAGAGTACCTTTGCAATAAAAGGCTTTATTAAAGATACAGAATATTTTACGTGGTATTTACTGCTTTCATTCAGCACATTATCATAAGCACTTGCACAACAACATATAATTTAAATCAACAGCAAAGTTCTCCTTGGTATCTTTGAAAGCAGCTTATACTCTAATTTACTAAAAGCACTCATCTGCAGCGAGTGTTTCTGTTATTTATTAGAATTAATTCAATCCTTCTGCATCACGTTTAAAAGTATATCTTGTAAATCCTTAAGGGCCTGCTATAATGACAGCAATCAGAAGAGATGATCAAGAAGCCTTATTTCAGAAAAGGGTACAACACTCCAAAGGGAAGAAGAGATCTTGCTAAATAGCAAAGCCAAAGCCAAGAGCTTTGCAGGAGATGTTCAACAGGAGGGTCAAAAAGCAGGTGGAGTGTAACATGTCAGGACAGAACAGACAGACATCATGAGGTCAAAATCAAGGACCAAAAGAGGCAAGACCAGAACCCATTATTCTGGAAGAAAATGGCAGAGCTATAGCAATGAGGCACATTGAGTAGCAAGGAGCTACTGCTTAGATGCCTTGATTTGCAAATCAGGCTCCCAGCCCAGTGTTTGGCTGTGCTTGTTTGACTCCTCGACTGCCAGAGAAGCTGCCTGCAGAGAGCTGTTGGGCTGATGCTCCAGGAGAGGCTCAAAGTACTCAATCAGGTACCTGGCTGAAGATCAGGATAAAACTGTCACAAAGCCCATTGTAGCAAAGATAAATAATGTAAACCAGTTAACAACCCCTTCTGTTACAACATTCATTATCAGGAAAGGAATATTAGTTTCATAATAGATGGTTTGCAAACAGTAAACATTCTTCTTGATTTGGTAACTTATTTTGGCTTGTTCTCTTCCATTGCAGGTACAAAAAAACAAAAAACAATTGCTGTGGTATGACCATTCACATTTGTTCAATGAACCAGAAAATGTTGCTGCCCAGTTCTTATGCATTGATGAAAACACACCTATACTGCAATTGAAGAAAGCAGAGGGCACATACTGCTACTACGCACATGAAAAACGAGCAAGGTCCAGGATAACAGCAATTCACCTGTTTGCTCCATGGCATTTTAAGCTGAATTTCACAAAAAAACAGCCTCTCTAGGACTGTGCTCCGTCAGTCACCTCGTGACATTATTCCTCACTTAGTGATTTCACCCACATCCGAGAGAGGCAGAGATCTCCATGGTAGTGAGTTTGCAACAATAAATAGGAAGGATGTAACAAAAAATGGGATAAAACCTTAGACATCAAGGGATCCACTAAGGTCATGGGAAAAGTGACTCCCAAGTTCAGCTGGACATAATTCACTGTCATCATCTCAGATATCTCGATATGGCATCTCCATAGGTATCAGCCAACTCCCCACTGATGGTTGGTCTGGAGCACATTTTGCAGTACTGTAATGCCAGAGAGTGGGCAGATACATTACCTGGTCCTTTTGCCTTGCAGAGATGCTCCTGCAGGAGATCATGTCCAGCTTTGGCCTTCAAACTGGGTAGTCTGTCAGTCTTTGCTGTCAGCCACTCAAAGTGCCAATAATGAGCCTGTTTTGTGAGCAGCATATAATTAAACTTATCTCATTTGGATTGAGATATTCAGGCTGCTGAACAAAAGATTTTCTCTTACTTCTCTTTGTAGGCTTTCCATGCTGCTGTCATCAGAGAACGCATTAATAGCTTGTAGCCAATATGGTCCAAAGCTATGAAACAAGAAAAAATTGTAAGAAAAGGCAATAACTTCTCTTCTATTACTTAGTACAGACACAGCTTGATATAGAAAATGCACACAAGCATGGTGCTCACAGGCTGTTCATCAAGACATTATCAGTATCATCGTTCAACCGGAGACTTGCCTCTGGAACTAAAATAAAAAATGTTATTTAATATTTGTGTTACAGTACAGATCAGTCAAGATTAGCAGACTCTATTTTGCTACTTCTGAGTCCTAAGAGTTGGAGTTACTTTACATCTTGAATTTGTTCTTTCCCCATCTTTCAAGGCCACTTCTGGTGCCCTTGAAGGATTAGAACTGGCATCTCTCCACTCTTATAGCCTCACAAGATTTTCAAGCAGAGTTAATACACAGAGAATATAAAAAGACTTTACTACTCTTTCTGAAACACTGCAAATAACATAAAATAAAGCCCCTGGCTGTTCCTGATGGAGGCTTTCACGCAGCAGTTACTTCCCGTTAGCTGCACGCCCACAGCCCCTGCGCTGTTTCTGCTGCACCCAGGGGTGAAGCCCTTTGTGCCAGGATTAACCAGCCACATGACCATCTCTGCAATCACAATAATCACCCTGGAGCCTCCTATTCACAGCAGCCAGGGCACAGGCAGGAGCGATAAAGGTCAGGCTCAGTGTGCTCTTTCCCAATTGTTCTCCAGCCTGGCCGAGCAGCAGCGGACAAGAGCACAAGCAAACACTCTGGCTGGTACTCATGGCTTGGCTTTAACATGCTACCAAAGTGCAAAAGCTACTCAGCTTCTGTTTAACACATTTTACCTTCATCACTGCTATTTTGAAGAGTTTGGACAACTTTTTAAATGTATTTTCTCGAGGCTCCAACTGGTTATCAAACTACTTGAAGTGTCACAAACAGACCACAAAGGAGGCGGCAGGACCCCAAGACTGAACTTTTACACTGAAGAGCTGGGAAATTGCAATCCTGAAGCAAACAGAAATGGATTTCCTCAGGTTTAGAGGGCCTGAATGATCAATCAGTACACAAAGGACTCCTTCCACTACTAATGTGGCTTGGCTGGGAATAATATATGTAAGAAAAATGGAGTTTTTAACCTTTTCTCCAGAGATCCACTGCTTTTCAGAATTACTCGACTGCAGCGATGGTGATGAAGAGGAAATACTAGTATGTGGAGAAGATCTAGAGCTTAATCCTTTCGATGGCTTGCCTTACTCTTCCCGGTACTATAAACTTCTGAAAGAAAGAGAAGAACTTCCAGTATGGAAAGAGAAATATACTTTCATGGAAAGTTTGCTTCATAATCAAATTGTGATTGTGTCAGGAGATGCTAAGACTGGCAAGAGCTCCCAGGTATGTACAACAGACTTGGTTGGGGTTTTTTAACTATTTTTAGAATATTTAATGTTCTACACTTTTCAGAGTTACTACTACTATTTTACTAATATTATATAGCTTTTTTCTGTTTTAAAAATATTTGCTATGAATTTATTATTCAGTGCTATCGCCCTTTATTTATATTAGGCACATCAATAGCCACATCTCTATTACACTAATATCTGGTTTCTCTTAGTAGTAGACTGCTGCTATGCTGAGTGCTGTATGGTACTGCAATATAACATCCTGTGTTGAAAAGTTCATCTGCAGTGTACTCACACATAGCTGTAGTGAGTTTAGCAGTTCTCAGTATAGAAACGGATGTGCAGTGATCTGAGGTATTAAGGCCACAAAGGGAAAGTGAAATACAGGTGACAAAAGATGAATGCAGTCAAATATAGATGTAATATAGATACGTAAAAGCATACATTTAAATAACTTTACTCAAATATTCACAAAGAATTGACCCTTACTTTACGTATGTCTGCTACAAGCCAGTTTTACTTGGTTGATGATGCCTTTTGGGCTTCAGGGTAAGCTGAGCACTGAAGAGTAACACTTCTCAGGCTCTGATTATCTGACAGTGTCGTAAATCACTAAAAAATTTCAAATGACAACTTTTTTTGTACTAAGCTTAAAAATATCAAGCCCTTTCTAACTACATGTACTAACTACTACAGTTTAAAAATTCAGAACCAAATATACACATCACCTCAGAAAAATTCTGTATAAAATTTTCTTGTACCTATCAGTAAGTGCACTGTAAATTTTTGCTTTGTATATCACAACATCACATCTCAACTTGAAAACCTATCAAATATATACTTTCCAATCCTTCCCTACTGAAATTACAGGTGTATTTCTACTGTCTTCAGAGAGGCCAAGACTAAGTGTAAAATACTTCAGGACCTATTTCAGGATGCTTTAGTATTTTATCAGTAAATCATTTCTTCTACATTTGGCTGGCCACTATTTTGTTGATGTGGAGAATTTTATTGCCTCCTTCTTAATAATGACTGGCTTGTCATTTTATCCTCTTTTTGACCATCATCACATTGAACGCCCAGTGGAAATGGTAAATTCTGCAGTGCCTGTGTTGGATTTATACTTGGAAAGTCTGTTTTGGTTCTGATTAGTGCTATATCAGGAAATAAATACAGTGGATTTGCAGGCAGGTCACAAGAGAAGGTGAAAAAAGCTCTCAGGGAATGAAGGATTGAAAGCAGCAGGGCTGTTTCTCAGGGAAAAGTAATGGTCTTTCCCTCACTTCAGCCAAGAGCAAATGCTTTTCCCAAGAACATACAATTACTTTACAGAACTCATGTTAAAAGATATCACCGAAGCCAAGATCTCAGTTGACTCCAACCGCATAAATATCCACTAGGACTATCAAATTCTGTTGTAATAATATATAACAACAGAAGTCTGTTACCACAGTAAGCAAAGAAGAATTTTCAAGCAGGTCTTATAAGCCAAAACATGATTGTTTATGAGTGGGATGGGGAGAAAACTTTCCTGCAGGTAAAGCTGTAAGATAATTACTGTTGCAGAGCATCTTATACCTACCAGAGTCTTTGATGCTGGACACAGCTACAGGTCATATATTGAACAAGAGACACCATACTTCTCATTGGAAATTCCAATGTTCCTATAAAAAGGATACACACATCCCTGGTGCCTGGAATATGTTTTGGAGTGCAAAGCCTTTACCCCTTGTTACTGCCTGCAATTAATAGAAAACAAAATTCGTGTAATAATAACAACCTACTTGCTAAGAAATGTTAGCTTTTTAAATTGTCCTTAAACAAGTTTAATAAGATCTACCACATTGCTGGCTGTTTTTTAAGCATTTTTAGAAACATAAATAACTACACATAAATAAATGATACGTGGCTGATGCACTTAGTTTACATATGTTGATTAAGTAAAGGATTTGAAACCTAATACTTTCACAAAAATAGTATTTATAATGTAATTTTAATTTCTCATGGCAATAACATTAGTAGTCTCTAGTGTTGATTTTCTACTGTAAATATATAAATTAGAGAGCTATTGCGTAAGTTTCTGGAGCAATTCCGTTTCAGTTATCTTTGTTTACAGAGTAATTAATCTGAAATTATATATATTTACTGTCAGTTTGAAATCCTCTGCTTCCTGGGGTATGCTTCTCATGCCAAGCACCTGAATATGACATAGCATGGGCAGGTTTACCACTGAGCCAGTTGACAACAACTACCAGAACATTGTTGGATCAATCAGGAGATGCTCAAGAGGCCAATACTGTGCCTTCTGCAATATATTCAAACTAACCTGAGTCCAGTTGAGGAATTCCCAGGTAAATCTTCTAGCCCAAGTCACTCTAACTCTTGACTACTTAAGAGATTCAGAGTCTTGACATTTATCAAGGCAGACCTTTGCTGTGTCAGGAGCAGCTCATCCGTCAGTAGTCAGGCAGACAGTGGGTGCTCAGGTTGATTTAGTTCTTCCACAGTGTCTAATTCTTTTGCATTACAGTCTCTGCTAAACTGTTAAATACCAAATACATCTATTTTTTTGGCCACTTGCAGATTCCTCAGTGGTGTGCTGAGTATTGCCTTTCTGTCCACTATCAGCATGGAGTAGTTGTGTGCACCCAAGCGCACAAGCAGACGGCGGTGTGGCTGGCACTGCGTGTAGCTGATGAAATGGATGTCAACATTGGCCACGAAGTGGGGTATTTCATCCCATTTGAAAGCTGCTGTACGACAGACACTATCCTGAGGTTTGTGTGGTTGGTTTTTAATGCCTCCAAGCCAATATGTAGCTTACAATTCCTTGCAAGTGTGAAAGTTTGCAGCTGATAGCACTCCAGACCTTAGGCTCTTGCTATGGTTGCAAAAGAGTTTTGCACACAGTATAAAAACAAAAAAACCCACAACACTGCATATAATATTTTAAAATACCAGAAATTTTGTGATTAACCATAAGCTGTAAAAGGCTTGAAGGAAGTATTCTGAGCTAAATTGTAGTAGAGATTTAAGTGGGTGAGTTTACCATTTGTGCAAAACTTCATTAAGCACCTCAGTAACCTCCAAATCACTCTGCTTTTTCTTTGTTTTCCAGTACAGGAGTGTTCATTACCATAAGAGAATATGGGTTAATCTCTTATAAAGTAAAGCTGTAATTTAAAGGCAATCAAAAATGATGGATAGAAAAGGGTATGTTCAATAACAAGAGAAAAAAAACATTTAGAAAAACTCATTTAAAAGAATTTTTAAGAGATAAGAAATGCACTTAATGTATTAACTCTAGGCAGGTGCCAGCAGCAATACATGGATTCAGATTCTGAGCCTCTCTGAAAGTTAGATTTATTTTCTCTGGTTCCCTAATCTGGCAGACACAAATGATAAAATCTAGATCATGAGCCTTTTTCCAGCCACTGATTTCCAGTGGAGAAGAGGATACTCCCCACTTTGGAAAATCAAGTTCAACCACTCCTTCTTTTGCATGTCCTTACTTTTTCATGGAGAACTTTGTAAAACTGCATCCTCCAGCCCATGTTCCTGCAGCTGCTCCTGATGTGAAAGGGAGATGAATCCTGTTCTCTCGTACATCGAAACCTGGTTCAAGGATTCAAAGTTCTGCTGAGCAACACAGAAAAAAAAATAAATATCCTTTTAAAAAACTTTCAGTAGCAGGAATAATAGGGACAAAATTGAGGAGGGTTTTATGGTATGAATTAATCTCTCATCTTGGTTCTGGTACTGCTTCAAGTGCACGTGTACTCCTTTTCCTCATCTAAAATGAGTATTAGTTCCTAGCTCAAGAATTGGTTATGGCATGCAATATGCTTAGATAGTTTGGAAGGTAACAATATAAGTTATGATTTTAGGGCAGAAGTATTTCTTCTTTTGCCTGGAGCATCCTTTCAACCATAGTGCCACTTAGTGTCATTGAATTACATTGAGTTTCCAGCTATTTAAAAAACGATTTAAACCTGTAGTTGAGACTGTGATGCTGTCTACAGAATAGACTCCCTGTTCTTAACAAACCTTTCTTGTTAGAACAGAAAGGACTAAGCTGTCACCAAGACCCCAAATTAATTTCTTACAATCAAACCTGAATGTTCCAAGAAACTTTGTAGAGTTTCCTGCTTGTATGTTGCAGATACTGTACCGATGATATGCTACAAAGGGAAATGATGTCTGCACCTCTTCTGAACTACTATGGCGTTATCATCTTGGATGATGTGCATGAAAGAACTGTTGCAACAGATGCGTTACTTGGCCTTCTTAAAGATGTCTTGTTATCAAGACCAGAACTGAGGCTGGTAATACTCACTGCACCCCACATGGCCAGCAAACTGCAGAATTATTACGGCACCATCCCCTTCATAAGAGTGGAAAGCAAACACCACGCAGAGGTTGTATACTCTTGCAGCATTCAGCAGGACCACTTTTTGTCTGCACTGAGACTGCTCTTTGAGATACACCATACCAAAGAGAAGGGTGACATTGTGATCTTTCTGGCATGTGAACAAGTAAGCTATTAACTGATTCCAATATTTCCCATCTTAATCAAGAAACAATTTACATCCGTGTTTTTATATGACCTATAAATATCTTGTTGCCAGTGTCTAATACATCAGACACTGCCAACAGTCTTTATCATTTCAGGTTTTTCCTACCAAGGAGATATGGTATACATAACACTATTATATATATATATATAGCATAAACTAATACAGGGAACTGTCAGATTTTCCTTAGGCTTAAAGAAAGGCCATCATCAAACACCACGCTTGGTGCTGTCCCTGTTTCACAGGAATGGACACGTCCAATTTGCATAAATGTCCTACTTCACATGAATGTTTTTACCTTATAACTGCCTATAAGGTTTTCCCATTTGCATTCTCCTTTACAGCTCCCAACTTCCCAGTCATTTGCATACACACCAGCAGGAAGCAAATGTCACTCCTGAGGTGCTACAGAAAATCCAGGAATCTGCATGGGCTTGGCTGTTCTAAATAGTGGCATCTCTGTATCCCTGAAGGAGGCAGTGGTGCCCTAAATTCACTGCTGGCACCACTGCATGATCAGATCCTTCTCAAAAAAAATTCACTGTATTTTACAGCTGTCAAAGCAATCTGCCCATCAACTAAACATTTTAAGACTTGAAATTCTTATAAATTCTTCTTATTATTTATTTCCTGACAGTGATCATCAGCCTTCCACTTTGTATCATTAAATCTGCTTTAGAACAACAAATTCACCTACGTAGCTGCAGGAGATAATGACTTTCCCCAAGCAAAGATAAATCACCATAAGCTACCCAGGTAGCATTGCCTTTCACTGTAAAAAGGGATGGATAAGTAACACTTTTAATAATGCTAAGAATCAGTTGCAAACTTTATAGACATAAATTTTACATATGATGAATTAATGAATTCTCTGTATCAGTTCCCATATTTGCAATGACTAATGCTAGGCAGAAAACACAGAGTCTACATTTTGAAGGGCCAGGAGAAAAGCTTTATTTCTGCTACAAAATATTTGATGGGCAAGTCCCACATAATACTAAAATAATAATTTCTTTCTTGATGAGAAGAGATTACTTAGTTCTCTCTCTCTGGCAATGAACAAAACACTCGTTCTGAACTGTTCACATCCCATGCATTCTTGTTTAACTGTCATTTAAAGTTTTATAGTGGCAATGGCTCATTGTTCCCTAGCACTCAACTGTCTTTTAAACGGAACAAAAATATGAATAGAGTAAGAACATTAAGATTTACATGTTGTCTTGGTGCCAGTCTTGCTATTAGATGCCACTGTCATATCTTTATAAGAATGTTTATAGAATACTTTCAGCCTATAACTACTACGAATGTAGTGGCACCCTCAAATAGAAACTCAATTTGGTTTTTCAAGTTTGAAAAATGTTTGCTAATAAAAATGCTTTAAAACAAATAATAATCCCTTTCCAACCAAACAAGCCTATGAATTATTTATGTATACTTCAAAAAACCCCCAAACATTCACTACGCAAATGATCTTATATTTTTAAAAAAGACTAAAACAACAACAACAAAACTTCTACAATTTATATTAGACCTCTCAATTTGTGGACTGTTTTAAAAGTTATGTTCCATTAACACAGCTTAGGGACATTTTATCAACTTAATAAAGTCTTCATGATTTATTAATCATTGGGAGGGGGCAAACCCAATAAAAACCTTTAGAATACTTTTATCTTCTTAAACATAATAATTAAGGTAAAGTAGGGCAGTTTTTTCATTCTTTGATTTTTTATGTATTGTAATCAGACTAAAACCATAATAGTAGTTTCCAAACTGACCCCAACAGGGGCTCTGCCACTTCAGCCCTCCCAGTGCCAGGGACAGTAAGGATTGGAGAGGGTTGGAGCAGTGACTTGCTGTGATCTGTTCTGCACCCCTACACATCGTTCCTTTGCCATCCTACATGTCCCATATACATAAAGTTTAGTGACAGTTTCATAATTTCTCATCCTTGCTATTCTGATACTGTAATTTTGTCATCCCCTGGAGGTTGGTTTGGATATGATTAAAGCCAGAGAAGACTATTGAAAATTGCAGAGGAGAAAAAGATAATTCAAAAAACAGCTCAGCTTTTCCTTGGTCTATAGTCAGTGGATACAGTCAGTAAATTCTCATACATTGCTCTTTTCCCTTTTTTTTCTCCTTTAATTATTAATCACACAAGATTTAAATGTCATTATAGTTTGATACTTAGTTAAAATTAACTTTAGAATTAAAAAGTTGCTTTAAAATTAAATATTGATATTTGGTTTTCATACCCGTGAGAAAAAAGAAAAAAAAAATATCTTTCTCCTGATTGCAGGAAATTGAAAAAGCTTACCAAATGATCAGACAGGAAGAGTCTAATTTAAATCCTGACCTTGGAGAACTCATCCCAGTGCCTTTATACCCCACAAAGCAAGACTTAATTCCCAAACCAAATCAAGACAAGCAGAAATGCTGCAAAAAATACAGAAGAAAAGTGCTACTCACCACAGGCTTGGGAGAATCATTGATTTGGATTAAAAACGTAACCTTTGTCATTGATGTGGGTGTTGAAAAGAGAAAGGTTAGTAAAGTTAGCCAAAATCAATATGGCAAAAATTAACTATGCATAAGGCTCTTTCAGTGTGGGGGAAATATTTCCCTATTCTTTCATAAGTCAGATTCTGTAATATTTTTAACATTCAAACTGACAAAATTTCAATAACTTTTATGGACACCTGATGTGAAAACCAGGCAAGAAGACACAATTCCTTCCTAAATTTAGTCAGGAAACAAAATTTTCAAGTTTCTAAAGCCAGATTAACGCTCCCTGCTGAAACTGCCGCTCATTTGGGCACCAAACCAACACCACTTCATTTGCAAATTCACTTTAGTTTTGGCCTATCAGTCATAATTACCTCTTCAGTGTATTTTAGAGTGAAATACAATCAGTTCTTGGCTATCTGTTGGCAGATTACTTGGTTAATTAGATTAAGCTCATCCCCTGCTTAACAATTTAGCAGTAAGTGTAGTGTCAGAAATCACGCAACGCCAAGGGATGCTCACACAGGGAACCACTCCTTCTTAAAGCTGCTTGTGCTCCTTGTGGACATGTGCTTCCATCCAAGCACCTCAAAATACTGCAATTTATCAAATTAATCTTTGACCTTTTACAGTTCATTCTAAGTACGTCCTCAGTTCTTGCCTTCCACCCCACCCTGGGAAGGACTAGCGCAGCTGCAAAAAACATCATGTTCCTTTCCTTTATACAAAACTGATGTCCCAAAGAATGAGTGACTATGTAGGAACAAGTCCTTACATGAATTGGAAAACTGCAACACTGCAGGCTTTGTAACTGTTCAGTACATTCTGCTAGTCTAAATAAATATGCCAGTAATAGGCAAAATAATATAATACAGTTCCTTTATTTAATCCAGAATTGAAGTGTTACTAAAATTTTGGATTGGGGACCATTAATCCTGATTAGCCTTGAGAATAGTTCAGGCAAAAGCTTGGGAACCATCACTACCTCTCATTTTCTTTGCTAAAAACTGTGTCTAACACTGTCATTTTTAAGGGTTCTCATTTGGGGGGTATAAATTAACTCAGTCTCAAGTCAAGCAAAAAAATTGTCATATTTTTGTGTGAAACGAACAGAAGTCTAAAAGCAGCTTTAAATTAGGCCACGCGTAACTCAATGTATTTCTGAAACTACAGTTGTCTTGGATGGTGGAAATCTGAAGTAACCTGAAGCCCAAAGTAAAATGCAATGCTTCCAGACTTCTGTGAATCAGAAATACGATGCAATGGGAAAAAATCAGTTTCAACACAGTCCTGACGGCCATCAAATCACCTCTAGCAGTTACACAATTTTTACCCTTTAATTCAATTACTTTGTCATAACAGCTGAAGCTTATTCCTTTAATTCATACCTTAGCCATTCAAATTCACATTCAATCTATTCGGCTGAAAGTCAGTTGAATATAAAGAGAACAGGTAAAGTTTTGTGCAGAAAAAATCCCGCACGAGTCTTACGGTTGGGATCTATATAGTAAATTTACCCAGAGGAAACGAAATTTGCCTCTGCACTGAAGCACATTTTATCTTTTTTATTAAAACCCTTCTTAAAGTAGAGAAAGTTGATTCAGATGACGTGACTAGAAAGTCACCTTATCCAGATGTTATGTATCTTGCTGTATATTACGGAAGCTTATGGACATCATCCAGTGGTCAGAACAGTGAGTGAATCATCTCCCCAGTTTAATCAAAATAAAGTATAATTAAGAAAAAAATAGAGCAGAGCATTGTACATCTTTGATAGCGTCCTTGCCTCCTGTACTCAACTGACAGATTTCAGTACTAAGACAAAAATCTGGAGTTATAGAACAAAATATTATCAGACAATGTTGGGATTCTGTCATTGGAAGAGATAAATCGTTTTTAAAGCTTTTCTTGATGATACCACAGATACACATTTTGTGCTTTAGTTAGGTACATTTCTTCAGAAAAAGACATTTATCTTAAGAGTATACTTACAGAGTTATTGCAAAACATAAGTGTCTGTCGATTTGTCAAAGTGCTGACTGCTTTCATTTCCAACCTGGTGAATAATGTAGGATAAAACAAAATGAAACTGTTACTACATTTTCTGTAAAATGACCTAGACAAAAATTCAGTACAGACCATTAATATTTTTGTAGTCTTCACTTCCTTATCTGATGCTTAATATCTCTTTCATTTAAAGGTGTACAATCCTAGAATCAGAGCAGACTCTGTTATAACGCAGCCTATCAGCAAAAGTCAAGCAGAGATGCATAAACAAATTCTGGGCATGTCTTCATCAGGTAGAATTATTAGCTCAAAATTTAAAGCCATTAGCTCAAATTATTAATAGAATAAATGTGGCAATACAAAAAAAAAAGAAGACAAAAAAAAAAAGTAATTTTCCTGAAATCTTTTCCAGGAAAACTCTTCTGCTTGTATCCTGAAGAATTTACATACAAAGAAATGAAACCACATCTACCAGCCAAAATACAGGAATCAAAGCTAACTAGCATGGTTCTCTTCCTGAAGAGGATGGATATAGCAGGCTTAGGACACTGTGACTTCATAAGCAGGCCAGGTAAGGATGATACACCAATTTTCATATTGTTATTATTAATTTTGCAGTTTTAAAGATTAATTTTGGCCTGTTATTCACAGTACTGTTTTTTAATGAAGTACTACTCATCATAATATTGCTACTGCTTTTACCACTTAATTCAAGACTGATGAGAATTGGAGTATTGTGGCCTTGTGAGTGTCACCTACTGTGTTGAATCTGGGAAACCTTCATGGGAGAAGGTTATGGGATACAGTTGGCTTCCACTAAAATTTAGAAAGTATTTTACTAAAAAAAGAAAATCATTCTAAAATGCATTAGTGCTCTTACTGGATATTAAGAAAGCTGTTCTTGAACCGTAGAATAAATTAGCAAAGTTACATTAGGAAAAGCACTCAGTATTTTTGGATTTAAAGGCACAATGGAGACAGTTGGTATTCATAAAGGATGAAATGCTAGAAGCATTTAAGGATTTCATAGATGCAGGAATTCGAAGTTTTGTCTGGATTTTTGAGATAATGCAGCTGAAGAAAGCATCTTGCTGATGTGCACAGCATTATAAAGACATCTGATGAATGCATCAGCTTTACTTGGATGGGCATCAAATATGAAAACGTTTTTACTAACCAGACCAAAAGTGCGAGGTCAAGGTATTGAAAAGTCTGAAGAATTACTGAAACAGTGTGAGGAATGTCAGACAAAGTGTTTGAGCAGACCAAAAATCCCACAAACACGGTAGGGGCTCCACTGAAAGGAGATGAGAAAGTCTGCACAATTTCCTGTCTCCTTCCTGTCTTAAGGCCCCACATAATTAAACATTTGAAACATTGTTTTAATTGTCTAGCACCACTCTTCTTTTATCCTAGGAAAGATCACACATTGGCTCTCTTTGCCTTGGGGCTTTCTTTTTCCCACTCTGAGTGGGCAACGAACCTCTTTCCTACCAACACTTCAGTTATATCCCTACCACAATTCTCCAGAGGTGACCATAAAGCTCACACTACCAGAATACAGACAGTGTGAAATACCTGGTGTGAAATATGTTTGTCTGAAAGAAACAGGAATACTGAAGTAAGAAAATTTGAAAGGGGAGCTAGTTATTGTATTAGACCAACTGAGAGAACTCAAAACAGATGTCAAGCTTTCAAGCACATAAAACCTTCTTTTGGGCCTTCATCCTCCCAAGAGCTTCGGGTCAATGATCTCAGCCTCTGAAAGCCCAAGGTTTCTCATTCTGTGCTGAGATAGCCCCAACCTGCCATGCGCACCCAGTGCCACACAGCTCCCCAGCGGCCAAAAAACATCTCCAGCAGAAGAAGGCTGACTCGAAAAGTCACACTGCAGAGTCCCTGATGCCCAGCTCCAAATACCTCTGACACCCAGTTAAAGGGCAGCCCTGAAACTTTTTGTCTGCTAGTTATAAGGTCAGATAGATGTTACAGCTTTCTGGCTTACCTACAGCAAAGCAGCACTGCAGAGGAAGCAGAGAAGAGCCATCAGAGATGGAAAGCTTCCCCTCTTAATGAAGCCTTTTTGAAGAGCTAAAATATCTCACTTATCTTTGCTGCTGTCAGTTTAATTGCACAAGCCTTCTGTAGCCTGAAGGGATGAGGAAGGCTGAGGAGAAGGACTCTCTGAGATGCTATACAAACCTCAGTGAAAAGGATGAGCAACAGAGCTCACAAAACAGCAGCGTGGCTTTTCCAACACTAAGGAAACTCCTGGGCATGGCAGTTTCTTACTCTCATCTACTAATAATGTGCATACAAGCCTATTTTCCCACCCTCAACCAAACATAGCACAAGATCAACTGGACCCAAAAAACTCCACAAACAAGCAAACAGAAAGACCTGGCAGTAATTCCATATGTTCTCAACTGACTTGGCCAAATTAAGTGCTGTTCAGAGCATACATATACGAGAATAACAAATAAATAGCCTTTCTATTTCCCCCTAGCACAGCTTGTCCTGGGCTTTTCTGTCTCTTCATCTCCTTGGACTTGATTTCCCTTTGATTAAAGGGAGTAAACCCCCTGCAGCATCTCCCATGGCTTTCCTACACATGGTTTCTGTTCAGCCAACATGCTCAGGTTTTCTTTGCAGTTGACACAGATGGAGGCTTTGGGGTTTTTTAACCCAAGGTGATTTTCTCCTAAACAAAATCATGGTTTCACTGAGGTGACAGAGGGACACACGGACATGAACTGGTGAACAAACAAGCAAAAAATACACTGAAATTGGTAGCAAGAATTCAGAGAGGAGTATTTCAGAGTCCATTCCCTGTACATGGAGTAGAAAACATATAGCAGATAAGTAAAGAAACAAAAATTACATCAGTAAAACATTTTATTTCTCCTCAACAACAATGTGCACAAGTTTTTTTCTGCTACTCTTTGAGGCAAAATAAAAGCCTGGATTAACTCTGACTCATTACTGCATTATGAAAGCAACAAACATGTCAGGCTTACAGCTGCTGCATTTAATTCACGCTATAATCGAGATGAGCAAATGCAGCAGATTTGTTACCCTTTTTAGAATTCATGAGCCATATGAAAATGTATTTGGCACTGCAGTTCTGAAGTGCATTATTTGAATTCCTGTGCCACTATAATAGGGATGTCTTTACATTTTTATCAGTCAATCAGCTAGATCTCTACTGCGTCGTATAATGGGACAAAAGAACTCCTTTCCCATAGACTGCAGCAACATAATGTATTTTTGTAAATCACTGGATAGTCCTTATTTAAACTATGCAACTCAGTATAAAGACAAAGCCACGTAAAATTTCCATAAGAAATCAAGGTGAAAGCAGTTTGCAGATTCTGCATTCATGCAGAATTACCATAAACAATTTTCGGATTAAAACATTTGTTGATGGTCATGGATACCATGCCATTTGAGAGCTATGCTATTATAACCCCACTGAGAATGTATTTCTAGAATACCCATGATAACAAGAGTTGTATAAATGCATATAATTTCAAATTGCTTCAGCAACAAAATTTGTTTGCCTATTGTTTCATTAGAAGCAGACTGTCAAAGCCAGAAACTCAATGTGCCACGTAAGGTCTGCTCAACAGAGACCACTTCATGGCCATTTCATTATCTTAAATTCCCTTGTTGTTTCTTTGAGGTTTTAATTTCTGAATCTCATCGATTAAATAGTAGTGTACATCTACTAATGTTCAACTGGGACCACTTATCATTTATTAGAGAGTAACAGAAGAAACCAAAGTGATTAAGATATTTTTATGCCACTATATGATATTATTAAATTATACCCTTTGTGGCTATACTACATGTTGCACAGTTCTGTGCATGCTTTGAGGATGACACAAAGCAGATAGAAAACTGACTTCACTGAACAGTCAGTGCTACCCCTGGTGTGTGGCTGTAACTTGGTATATTGATGTTAGGAAAATGCAGGTCAGTGCCCGTCCTGGCTGTTTCTGCGGGCAGAAAAGCACAGTAGGGACCATCACCAGCCAGCTTGGAGGGGTGAAGAAGCAGCCTAGGGGGAATGGAAAGACTGCAAAGTATGAGTTTGGAGAAGTAGTTTTTAATGATCAACTATAACTATAATTTCAAAATAATAGTGATAGAATTGGGGCTCCAGAGCATAACAGACTCATAAAAAGTCCTACATCAGAAGTTATAGTGCAAAACAGAGAATTGAGGTAAAAACAGCACACAGAAGCTTGGCCTTGCCAAAGAAAAATCACTGCATAATTTGAAGAAAACTTGGCACTAGATTTCTCCCTATCTTCAGTTTGCTATCCAAGGAGCAATGTTAAAAAACAATAACAGAAAGCGCCATTCCCCAGAATACTCTCCCGGCAGTAATTACTTTGGCAGTTCTTCATGATGTTAAGCCTAACAGAAGCTGGAAAAACTTGTGGTTTGCCAGATAGCGAATCAGCTCTTTAAAGACAACAACATCCCTTCACCTGACATTCATGTCAGCTCTAACTTTATAACAGTTATTCCTATGGAGAAAACAGATCTATAAAAAAAGCACATATCTTACATAGCCAAAATTTTCACAAGCAGGAGGCCAGAACACAGGACCCACAGATGCTCCAGATAAGCACGACATGGTAGTTAAAGAGAGTATTAATAATCACCAAATTTATGTTTCATTCCCATCTCTAATATACACTTATTACAGATTTTTTGGCAAAGAACAACACTTTTGTATTTATTTTATAAGCACACAGTAAGTGCTTCCATTCCAGCCATGTAGGATGTGATACTATAAAGATTAAAGGCACAGCCACCTTTAGAAACCCTCACTCTGTTCATGTCAAAGTTACAAAAACCTGTGAAATGAATATCATTTTAAGTCAGCTTGAAATTCTCAGATAAATGATTTCAGGGCTAACAATAACATTTAGTTAAATATTTGCCTTACGAAGCCTTAGTATGATCAAGAGTCTTAGGTAGCCAAGTAACACAGGCGAGGGAAAGAAAACATCAGATAAGGAAATACCTTTCAAACGTCCAGGGATGTGACCATTTCTTGTTGAAAGCACAGGACACATCTTGAGAGCTTCTTTTTAACTTTGCTCCCATGAAAGCAGCAGTTGATTCCCAAAGCCTTGCGGTTGTGCTCGATGGCAGCAGCAGTTGGCATTGGCAAGCAGCCCTAGAAATAATGAGACCTGCTTGCTAGAAATCATTATAAGACAATCCAGATTTCTGTTCTTTAAAGAAGAGCTTTCCATATCTAAACATTTACACTACTTTTGTTTTATTATAGTTTTTATTTAAATAGGAACCACATCACAGAGAGATGAGAAGATTCTCTCTTAAATGAGAATTTGCTGTTCTTACAGTGGCCTTTTATTGATTGAGTTTGTGCCCTATTCTCTTATTTTTTTTTCTTGTTCCTTCACCTGCTTAATCTACCTTTACCATCTTGTCCTTTCTAACACAATAAACTCCAGGAGACTTCTTTTTCTTTTTTGGAACACTCACAGCAAAATAGGGAAGTAATTTGTGCTTGTAAATCTCAAGGCAACTAACTCTAGGGCATAAAAATGCAAATTACTGATGCTATCAGGGGACTGAAATTGGCTGCCATATAACCATATATTTTTTTAAAGTTCTAGCACAAACTACTTTGTTGATTTCTGGAAATTAGCTTTCCATGACTTCCTGGGAATTACTATCTGTCTGAAGGACCATTTTATTCTCCCTGTATTTTCAATCACTGATACCTATTTGCTGTCACTGACTCTTACTCTTCATAAGCTGTTACTTTAGACATCCTAAGTATTTTCTTCTCAGAAGTTTTAGCTGTTGCAAGGGCTCATCTTTTATGCCATTAAACCTCATATGTCTGATAACAAATGTTCTCTCTAGACAGAAACCCCTCATGTTTTACAGGCAGAGATATGAACTCTAATACTACAATGAAACAGGTTCACAGTTTTAACAGGAATTTATAGACTCCTGAGAGAATTTCCCTGAAAACTACCAGTAAGTGTTTTAAAATTAAGGAAAGTCACAACATTAATAGATTTACACACTGGAGTAGCTCTGTAAAAGCTCATGTAAGGAGAATTAATAAGCTATATTTTCCCTTCAGACATTAATAACAGAAAAGGGTTAAAGTGTTTGCCTGCTTCCCATTTGACTTTTTTCTTTACTTCATTATAACTAGTTAATTACAGAGTGATGGCAACAAACAGCTCCCTGTCAATGAAGTAAAAGCCCAAACTCAAGATTTTCTTGCAGAAAAGCAGGGTGCTGGAAGAGGGGTGTCATGGCTAAATGTGACCTACCAGCTCCTTACAGACCTTCTCTGCTTCTGCATGGTGAAGATTAAAAGCAGCCTGCCAAAGACAGGTTGCTGTTCATAATGAATTCAAGCAAGGTATTATTTCTAGTCACCTACTAATGCAGACACAAAACCAAAGCACACCCTGCCTGTGTGGGTAGCTGTGGTTGTGTTTTGGCTGTTTTTACTTAGAGATTTATTTAATTTTTTTACATTAATATGCAAACTGACAGCAGTTCACAGAAGCCTGAAAAATTGCCAGTGCAGTCATCAGTTTCCCAGTGCTGGTGATGTGGCCAAGTCCTGCTGTAGTGGAATTTTTGCCACCAACTTCAACGGGACTTGCTATCCATAAAACAGAGAAAATACCTACAGTTCCTTAACCTGGAATAAGGAGAAAGCTGTTGCAGTGATAGGAGAGCAGTTATGAATTTAAATGAACACTCATAAAAGATATTGACCATTACAGTAAGACCTGGAATAGAAATCTACCTTTGAAAAGAGCTGGGAGGAAAGAGCCTTCACACTTGAGGAAAACTGAACATTTATTGTTGTGAGGTGAGAAAGTACAACCAATTGCTGGGGAGACATTTTCTTTTACGATGGTCCCATTTATCCTCTGACATCATGAGAAACTGTTAAAGAAATAAATTAAAAAGGCAATCAAGAACTCCAAATACTTGCAAGAATGGTAAGACAGCGACAACTTCTGTAAATGATTGTCTTCTAGTTATAATCCTCTTACCTACAGCTGTTGTGTAACTCTCAACACCTCTCAAATGTGACCACCCCTCTTTAAAAACATCAAACACGCACACAAAAAATTTCTAATGACTGCCAATAGTGCAAGTTTTTGACAGTCTGGGTGCAAGACACTATTCAGCATTCACTGTCCTGACTCTTGACAAAAACTGCTCTGACAGAAAATAGATCAACAAAGTTATTTGCAGCCCTATAATTGTTACCCCTTATTTTCTTCCTCCAGAAAGTTCTCAGCCTTCTGTTCATCTCACTCATGACTTCTTCTTACCTGTTGTCAAATGATAGAAGCTGACTTTTATCATTTTCACATAGGAAATGTACAACTGAAATATTGTAATGAGAACTCAGGTACTCATTTATATTTAGCCATTCTCAAGAATTTGAATTATCTTTCTTTTTTATTAGCTCCTGAAAGCCTGATGCAGGCTTTGGAAGATCTCGATTATCTAGCAGCCCTGGATAATGATGGGAACCTCTCTGAATTTGGAATTATTATGTCAGAATTTCCCCTGGATCCACAACTGTCAAAGTCAATTCTGGCTTCATGTGAATTTGAGTGCGTTGATGAAATGCTCACAATTGCAGCCATGGTAACAGGTACTCATAAATAATGTTTTACTGCACAGCTTGTGTCACCTGCCAAATCCACGCAGACTCTTTCAAAGTCTATTCACAAGGGCAACCCAAAGGCAAACTTTTGTTATTCACATCCTGCTTATTTCAAGTAAATGAGTATCTGCCTGTTTAAGTCTTTACTTTAAGCATGCAATGAAACACAAGTAATGAATTCATAAGTAGCACTCCAATTCCATGCTTCAGATGCCCCATTAACTTCCAGCCTTTTGTCAGAAAGCATACACAGAACAGCTCTTCAAAATGAACTTTCTTATCTTGTATTCATGTACATTTGTTACAGATCGAAGCAGCAAATTAGGGGAACTTCTAATTACAAACAGTATCGAACTGTTGACCTACAAAGAATTACTTTGTGATCTTGTTTCTCCACTTCAAGTATTTTATAAAACTAACCTAACCTTAAGTGTCCATACCATTCTGTCCTGATGGATGAGTCTGCTCCTACATAGCACTGTGAGACAAACCAGCTGGCCCCAGACACTGGACATGTGAAGTCTGGAGCAAGAACATTTATATCAGAAGCCTGTTAACTCGAGAACTCATTTCATTTGATGTGACGGAACTTTCAAACCAACACATAGACCCCAGATAGTTAAAACCTATTCACTCTGTGAAAGCTGCTATACATCAAAGATGCACAAACACAAAGATTTTAGGGTAATCGAGAGGAGGGTGACTCCTGAAGAGGTTCAAGTAGCAAATAATACCATGACTTCTCAGAATCTCACCAGATAGCACAGGGCTAGACTTAGATTCTTTCAGGTCTCAGCGTCACAGAGTGATCATAGAATCATTATGGCTGGAAGGGACCTCCAGGGTCATCAAGTCCAACCTTTATCCCATCATATTCCTAAACATTGGACCATGGCCTCAAGTGCCTCATCAACCCGTTTTTTGAACACCCCCAGGGATGGTGCCTCCACCACCTCCCTGGGCAGCCCATTCCAGTGCCCAACCGCCCTCCCAGTAAAGAACTTCTTCCTAATCTCCAACCTAACCTTCCCCTGATGGAACTTGAGGCCATTTCCTCTCATCCTGTCATCAGCAATTCAGGAGAAGAGACCAACCCCAGCCTCACTACAACCTCCCTTTAGGTAGTTGTAGAGGGCAATAAGGTCTCCTCTCAGTAGTATTCAGCTTCAGCAGTATTCAGCTGTCTCCTAAGCATACAGCACTATGCTACTGGTTCTACAGCATAACCCTAGTACAGAACCAATGCTTGAGAGCTACCTACTGCTCAACAGCCATAGCTTAACCTTGCCTGTAGAGAGTGTTTTGGCATGGCATTACTGTGCTGTGCCCAGAGGGGAATATCCTCAGCCCAGGAATCGGTGGGGAGTCTTAGGCAGCAAGGACATGAACCCACAAGACACCAAGCTGCATTGGTTCTTCTCCTTACAGAACAACTTGGTTTTATGTCCAGTCTGGCTTGATTTTTAATGGTGCACCTAAATTTGTGATAAAATTTTCAAGTACATACAACAAATGTAAATAATGGAGCATAGGCACAATTTAGTTTTTAAAAAGCTCAACAATCTTGAAAGACACAATTATGTAGTACAGTACCACACCAGAAGTAAAATGCACTGGAAGGCACAAATTTCAACATATAGGAGCAAATTAAAGCATTACATCCATAGACTTAGTTTCTTCCTATATTAAAGAAACCATATGCTTGGATTCTAGATAAATCACAGATCATGTCAGTATGAAGCATTTTTGGCATCAGTCTAGGAGAAAGCTGCTCACCTGCTTTTGAATTTACAGCACAAATGAACTAAACAAGAGACTGAAAGAACATCTGTATAAATAAAACCTTAGTAAATGCTATAGATTGAGTTCTTCAGCAGCAATCCAACACTTGAAGGTTAAAGGGAACTGAGAAAGGAAAAAACCCCAAAATATCAGTGGAGTTGCTATTTCTGCATGCACCTACGTGTCTTAATAACCACTGGCTTGATTTTTTTCTAAGCTCCTAATTGCTTCTTGCACGCACCTCCTGGAACAGAAGAGATTGCTCTTACTTGCTGGAGAAAATTCTCACATCCTGCAGGAGATCACTTTACTCTGATCAACGTCTTCAACGCCTTCAAGGAAGCCAGTGCAAACTCTGCAAGCCAATGTAAGTGTACCCATAGCAGACAGAATGAAGCACGTTGTAACCAATTCAGAAAAACAAAAACAAACCAAAAAACACAAACGTTGGCATTTAGTTCATAAACCCTTTTTAATACTTTCTAGAATTTCTGATTTGCAGAGAGAAAATAAACCTTAGATAGCAGCCATTACAAATTTAGTGTTACCTTATTAACTAATTGAAAGTGACCTAGAACAGAGTGCCTCATCCAAGAAGGACACGTAAGCACTGTTAAAATTGTCATTTGAAGTGACATTGTACAAAACCAGAAAGATGGTTTGTCCTGTGAATCCAGGTACAGAATCCAGGTACAAGGTGTGAAATGACATCAGCGCAGTTGAGGAGGGACTTGGTTCTCCCAGCAGCCTCACAATTGCAGTGTTTTTCTGAGAGCTGTCAACTAAAAGCAAAGTTTAAGGGAAAAATTTGAAAGTAGTAAAGTTCACATTTACGGGAAACCAAATAAAAGCCAGGGGACTGCACAGCAGACAGAAGCTCTTCACAGCGTTTTCCAGTGCTCAAACATCTTTCTTGGGTTCGTTTAGCCTGAGGGAAGTACTCAGATATTGGAGTGATAGATCTGCACAAACCAAGTAAATACTTAGGACAGGACTGTAGGATTGTTTCATGTTCAGTCATTCCGAATGCTAAGGAGAGGTCCAAGAGAACCTGTCCTTTGCCAGCATGCAGGATCATCACCAGCACTACAAACATGATTTCAGTTCCATATCCTGGCCTGAATCCAGAAAGCCTGGAAACAAGTTGCTACTCATTCTATTTCAAGATACTACTTTTCACAGACCAAATGAGGGATTTTAAATACTTTTATTCAGAAAAATATAGCTAAAATTCCACAAAACTAGGTAAGGATATCAAGTACTGCACACTCACTTTAGAAGAAAGATGAATGAGCTCAAGTTGTCCATATGGTTCTCTTTATCAGAATTTTGGACAGCCCTGACACAGCTCTCTCTCCAAAATGTTTTTTATCTATTGCACCAGTCAAAGCACATTTTATAGAGCAGTATCTGTGGACAGTACCTATCAGTAAGACTTTGCTTTAAGCCAAAATACCTTTTTTTCCTCCACAGACTGCAGTAACGAGAAGTGGTGCCGTGATTATTTCCTAAGCTGTTCTGCACTGAGGATGGCAGAAATTATCAGAGCTGAACTAGTAGAGATTATGAAGCGGATTGAACTTCCCATTTCGGAACCAGACTTTGGATCAGAAGAAAATATACTGAGAATTAAGAAATCTCTTTTATCTGGTTACTTTATGCACGTAAGGAAAAATATTGTGGTTTCATCTTACTGCATTGTTAACTTACATAGAATGCTCCCAGGCAACCTGAGTCAGGTAGTGAAGTCTTGATCATCAGAAAGGATAAAAGCCATTTTTTCCACAGTGTATCAAACACTTCTACCAATTCCAATCTTCTCTCTGGGGTTCAGCTATCACAGCATGCAGCCCACACACTTCACTGCAAGAGGAAAACTGTCAATACGCCTTTCACTCAAAGAACTCCTTCACCTCAAAAAACTTTAGCTTGCAATACTCTCTCAGACATTATTTCCTTTTTGAAGATGTTTTTGTGAAAATACCTGGGACACAGAGAACTGATGTGTTGTGTATGTTTAGGTATACATAATACACAGCTTTCTCCATCTCCACCAAATGAGGCACTCTAACTGCAACTGTAAACATCAACAAGGAACACTAATTTATTCCCATTTGGAAACATGCTTGCCTTCACATCACTATGCTCCACCCAAACACAAGAAAGACCCCTCCAAACTACAGCACTTCAAGTGCCTGGCCACACACTGTATTTTCAAGTCTTGTAATTCTTTAAGAATACATCTGTTCCTACACAGACCCTTCAAAGCCAAGTTCAGATACTCCCTGTATAGATCTGCTCTCGTTTGTTGCAGTTTCTTTTCAAATGTGCAGATGAATGTTTCCTTTAACTCTAAACCTCATTTCACAGTATCCAGTCCCTAGCTTTCCTGCAGAAATTTAGGAAGAGGTTTACGCTCTCCAGTTGAAAGTATCTGCATACAAGTTTAATCCCTGGTTTAAATATAATAGGCAAACACTGATCTAGGCATCCTGAATATTCAATTAAATAGCAGGTAACTCTTTGCCTTTTTTTCAGATTGCTCGTGATGTAGATGGCTCAGGTAACTACTTAATGTTAACACACAGACAAGTGGCCCAGCTTCACCCTTTCTCATCGTATTACAACACCAGAAAGATTCCTGAGTGGGTTTTATTCCACGAGTTTAGTATATCAGAAGACAATTCCATCAGAGTCGTCTCTGAGATATCACCCGATCTGTAAGTTAACAATTATGAAACTTGTTTCTTCACTCATACCTCTACCACAGAGGTGTAACTTAAGTCACAGACAGGGTAAGGATGTGTGTGTACATGGAGAGCAACGCTTGGAGAAGTCACCTCCAGTCACCTTCCCCTTTATCTCCATAATAAAGTAGCCATCTTCTGGTTCTGTTGAGCAATCACTGCAAGCATAACTGAATTCACTCTAGGTACAGATGTGAGTTTACAAAAAAATAATAATAATAAAATCAGTAAAATAGGCATAAAAGGACAATTTTCATACCCAGTCAAGCAAGAGGAGTTGGCATCACAGAAAGGTGAAGAAATTGTTGTTTTTCACATTTTTTATATTCACTAGTGAATACATGGGGAATAAACTTTATTTCTTTGTTGCCAATATTGTTCTGTCACTGTCAAGCTTTGCTTGGTGTCATTCAGAACACTCACTGCATTAGAGCTCAAAACTATTAAAAAAGGAGAGAACTGTGTTCTCACACCCTTACTATTCCTTTCAGGCAAAACAAAACATCAATTAAGTCAGCCTTTTGTACTTCCTTAATGCACGCTGACCTGTTCAGGTACTGAAGTAAGTCTCAATGTCTGCCACTGTAACTGTAATCAGTTCATCCACTGAAAAAACACCTTACAAGTAGCCAAAGTTTCTTACAAGGTAAAATACACAGAAAAATAATCAGGCAAGAGTTAACACAGCAGTGTACTCACAGATTAATCTAGCTGGAAATTTCTTTGTTCCCTGAAAAGCTATTTTCCAACAAATCTTTTTCTCAACATGTTTTCTGTACCCAGCCAGCTAAATCATCCCATATCAACCGCTTATGGATTCAAGAAAAGACTGGAGTCTTCCTTCCACAAAAATCTCTTTATATCAAGAATATGCATTTCAATGTCCTATCTTTTCTATTTTCAATGTTTATAAGAAAGCCTTTTAAATAGTTCTATTCAACCACAAATATGCTCAAATCCAGAAAAAATACTATTTCATGCAATCTGCAGCATTGAGAACTGAATGAGAATCACCTGAAGTGCAGACTGAGTACATTAAGTGCAAGTCTACTGAAAGCACAAACTACTAGTACATCTTGCAGAGAGTTTTGCTTTTGAGTTGAAATACCAACTGTGTAGTTCTATGCATCATCATGTTATTGGTGTCTTTTGTACAAGCCTGGAAATAGGCTTGTTTGAAATTCAAACATTTCAAAATTCAATTAAAGAATAAATAATGTTTTCTCTTATTTCCTCACCAGATTCGTGGAGGTGGTACCTCAGTACTATTTTAGCAATCTTCCTCCTAGTGAAAGTAAGGATATTCTGCAGGAAGTGATCAATCACTCGTCACCTGTTTCAACCATGAAGGAGGAACAGAAAACTAACAACGACAGCAAAGAAAATGAAAAACTTCCCCAAACTCCCACTGAACAAAGATGTATTATTCAGTGATTTCGGACTGAACTATCATATATTGGACAAATATAAACAAAACCAGTACATGGAACATACACTGCCAGCTTAACCCATGTAATCATTCTGAACTTTCGACATAAACGTATTTAACAGAAGAAACACAGAAGCATTTTTGTTAACAAAAGGAACTGTGTGCATTGTTTTGTAACAAAAATAAACGATTTAGGTTGGGTTAAAAACATATTGAGTACATCTTCAAGTTCCCTTGCAACATTGGGTTTTTATTGACTGCTTAATGATGATACCAAACTATAATAACATACAATATTTTAAAATATTAATTTGACATTTTTAATTGTAAGACCTATTTGTCTTCTAAATGTACAGATGAAGCATTCAAGCAGTACAAAATCATTAACTCAATAGCAGTCTTCTGAAGATTGTGAAGTCATAGTTCTGCATGGCTGCTTTAAAATCCACCTGTGTTTACAGGAAGGTTCAGAGTGAGAGATAGTCTTTGAGTTTATCCATAATTGCATTAATCCCATCAGCTGGAACTATCATAACAGTCCGCAAAGGTTTCATTGGTACATCATCAAAGGACCATCTGCCACCCAAACAGGTGTCACTTTCCTCTTGCACAGAGTAGTTGAACTTCAGAAGGGCTTTCTAAACAAAAGAATAAATGCATTAGGATTAAAATTCTTAATTAGAATGAAGACATCATCTAAGCAAAGTAAAAATAATGATCCCACTATGCACATGCTTATTAAGAAGTTATTTTCTTCCCTCTCAAAAGGGCCACCAAACCTACAAGAGAACCCACCATTAAGTGCTTTAAACTATTTGCTTCTCATAGCTCATATTAAATAATTCATATTAAATCCTAAAATATTATTATAGTTTGGTATCAGAAAAAGAAGACCTAAAAAGAAAATAAAAATCAGTGCCCCCTTTTATATGCTTACTGTGCCTTATTTTAGATGGTTTTAAGACAGGATCTCATTCTATATTATCACATTAAGAAATGCCAACCCTTAGAAGCTGTTGTGCCAACTCGCAGGGAGTCTGGGGTAACAGGAATATCAGGCTCTCAATGGTCCTTCAACCCTGGAACAAGAGCAAACCACTGGGTGTGTAATTTTAAGAATTAGCATATCTGCAAAAACCCAGATAAAAGGAAGAGAAAGAGAGTGCAGGTAGAGTAGAGCCTGCATGAAGATGACAGCTTGGTGTGGGCAACATGTGGAAGGCCTGCAGCAATGACCAGGCTCTGCTCCTTTCATGGCCTACTCTAAAACTGCTCAGGGTCTTAAACATCAGTGTATCTGTAAGAATATGTGGTACAGTAACCCACTCTCTCACGGTGCCAGTAGAAATTACATATTAAGGGGATGGTCACTAATATGAATCCTGAGCAGAACTTCAAAAATCTCTTGGAAAGTCTCTAGATAGCTGGAGCCACTGAAAGCTAGATTTCTACAAGTACTCAGATATAACAGGTAGGTGTCTATAATGTGTATTATTTCTCTTCAGTGATATATACTGCATACAGATAGAACAGTCCCTTTTTATTAGCTTTCCCAGACAAAATGCCTGATGGATAAGAAAAACTTATCTAACATGTTTCTAGTCTGATTAAGAACTATGAACTGAACTCCTAAGTAGAACAACTTATCTAAGCTCTTCCCTTTGCAGGGAAAGATGAGATCCAGTCTCCTTTCAGGTTTGCTATTTACTAACAGCACCTCAAGGCTATAAATTCAATTTTGGAAGAGCCATCAAATTAACTGAGTGGCTTTGCTCAAGAACAAACAATTTGAGCAATGGAGGCCCTAAACCTTTAATCGATTCCAAGTCTGGTTATAACAGAACTTTTCTTCTGCTCTCTCAATAACATTTTAAGGAACAGAATAAAGCACAGGGAACTGACAAGTGGAAAAAGGCATCTCTCTCTTTTATTTGGCTCTAATGTCTGCCTCACTGCATTTAATACTATTTTATGTCAATCTAATTAACATTACGTGTGATCAGGGAGGATATACACTCCACCACTAATTTAACACACCTACATTATTAAACACAGAGACCCACTTAATCCAATATCCTCCACACTGTTTAAAATGAATTTTTAAAAAATACTAGAAAGACTGTTAAAAAGGAAAGCACACTCAGTTTGAGTCTATCCACTTGAGCTGAAAATTATTGCAATTTAGATAAAAGCACACCATTAGTCTTTAAAATGCCATTCCAAGTAACAAAACAGAAAAAAGCAAATAGGCCTTTAAAACATAACACCCATGGACACGTGGGCATCACAGGCTTCTCCCCTACAGCTATTCGATAACGTGTTTATGTAGAGTTCAAGCTCAGTTGGTAAAGCTGCTGTGGCAGGAGCACAAAAAAAAAATCCCAAAGTTGTTACTGCACAGAGGCTACAATAGTATTCCCTATAGCTAACAACAAATTCACCTACTTACATTTTTCTTCTTTCCAAGAAATAAAACTACAGCCACATTAAAGCCTCTAACAGAGAGTGTCATGAATGATTGCACACAGGAACCTTTGCCATTAACCATATGATGCATGTGCAAGTACTTTATTCTGTAGGCACTGCCAGAAATGAAAAATAATGGGCTGTTGACAAAGCAGTAATATTATAAAATAGTATTTCTAAAGCTCTGAAAAAAAATAAAGACCAATGAAAAGTTTTTTGCATTTCAAAGCACATTTTTAATTTAATTTCCTGCATCTTCCCTTCTCCTGATTTGGCTTGGGACCAGCAGAACTGTGCAGATGGGTTGGTTACCTTAAGAAATAGGAATTAATATTTTCATCTCAGTATTTTAGCACATTTTATTAATATACTTGTCCTGAGTAGAATACAGACAGAAAAGAGAAGCAATAGCTATGTGTTTAGGTCTTCAAAAGTTTTTATTCTGAGCAGCTTTGGAAAGTAACAGGTATCCAAAAGGACATGGATAAATCAGCTTTCCACATATACCAACAACGACACAAACACAGAACTTTGCATCTGCTAAGTTTCTTAGGAAAAGTTCTCAGAGAAAGGCATTTAACTGCATGGGCAAATCTATTAAATAAGCTTCAACAGCTGTTTTCTCTGACACAGGACTAATTATGTAGGGGCAAGGAAATAGATCTGTGTATTTAAGTATTAACATGCACTGCAAGTGGGGATCAAAACTCATAACAAGAGATTCCTCAGTA
The DNA here is from genome assembly GCA_013398125.1 of Aegotheles bennettii. NCBI lineage: Eukaryota > Metazoa > Chordata > Aves > Caprimulgiformes > Aegothelidae > Aegotheles > Aegotheles bennettii. The sequence continues at coordinate 294,546 of VZRW01001813.1, read as the reverse complement.
TTTTTTTGAATCTTTATTCTTCTGAGTGCTTAAAGCTGTGACACATGATTAAGTTACAGCACCCTTACAAGCTGCTACCTGCTGATTAAGCTGCCACTCTTCAACACCACTGGTGATATCAACCACATTACCTTGAATCCCTCTGACGGATACTCAAGCTGACCTGCACCTTCCTGCAATTCACACACCCACCATCAGTCTTCTCTGTTCATCTGACACAGCAATTTAACAGCTCTTCCACATTTCTTATTATTCAGACTAAAGAACACAACGGCATTGTTCCCCAAACAAAAGGAATTTCAAACTTCTGTAAGCTTGGAAGGCCCAGGACATGCTGCTAAATTCAATATCCAGATTTGCTACCATTTCTTCATCCTAAAAACGTGGACATTTCATTCACAGTTTTTCAACAAGACTGACAGCTGTTACATTCAATCCAATCTCTTCAGCATTGCCATATGAGTAAAGAGGCGAGGTTTGTTAATTCCTTCAGGCCAAGACACTGGCCTCAAGACAAAGTAACACCTGATCTTTCCCCAAAAACTCTGTTTATTTCAGGAATTCTTTCAATTTTTCCATTATCCTCATAGCACTGGAGACCTTATCAGGTAGTAATGCTGTCCCAGGTAGAATTTACACCGTATCATACTACACTCAGGTTAATTGTGACATGATACAAATAACGTGTTAGTAAATTCATGGAACACAGAGGATTAATTCAATAACTTGGACTTATGGATGGCACACCCCTCCATGATTCTGTACATACAAAAGGTTGTGTTCAATACACAAAAATAGGTTTCATGCTCATCTCTCTACAGTGCTCTAAAAAGAGCTGGATTTCATTTAAAAGAGATGTAACTGCTTTTTTAAAACACACCCCCCCTTGAATTTAAGCTGGTTTTTTGCTGATATGTAAAGAAAAACAAATATTTTAAATTAAAAGAATCATGTGTTACCTCATGAAAGAATTCTTCCTCTGCATTTGCAAACATTAATTCCTCCTTTTGCTGATTTCTGCCTTCCTTCTTCTTTGATTTGCCTGTAAAGGTCTTGCTGATAAGAAGATAGTAGTGGCACTTTCCACAAGGCTTGTTTGTTCTCTGTGCCTCAGTCAACTCTTTCCTAAAGATAAATAAATCTTTACACATACAATTTCATACCTGTACCTGGTAGAGAGTCTGTGAAATGATTCGAAGTGCAATTCTCCTGACAATACATCACACTATCACTTCCATGAGGAACTATAACTGAGGAGCCAGAAGATACTTGTGCGCACCCTTGTGTTAAACATGTTGTCACTCCAAAACCTTTAAGACAAAGAGGCTGAGACCCGAGTCTAGTTGTGACAAGTGCTGTACTAGTAGTGGTAAACCTCAAAGCCAGGCCTTCAAGCACCTCATTTCTTTCTTTAAAAATCTCCCCCAACCAACCCTATCTACACGTTTTCTTTCATATCCAAGTAGTAATTCCTTAGTCTATTTTATTGTTTAAATGAGCCATGACAGCAGTCAACTTAATCTGACTTCTAATCTCACCTTGCATGAAAGAAAAGAAGAATTACTGGAGTTCCATATGCAACACAACATCCTGGTTCTCAAGGTGGCAGTAAAACAATGTAACGCTGTATCTCAGTGGACTTCATTATTTACTGTCACCCAGCCTATGATCTAAATCCATGAGCTGGTAGAGATCAACCAGCACTTAAGCTGCTTCACTCATTGATTTGAAACTAATCAAAACACTGCATACGGTTTTCATGGGCCAGAACTCATCCACCTTATAACCCAGTCCCTCAGTCCAAACCTTCCATTCCAGAGCCAGACATTAACACACAAGCAGAAACATCCAAGTTGCTCATTATCAGCACGCTATAAAAAGTTTTCATTTTCATTTTTTCCTACATCAATATGAAAGGTGCAAAGATAAACTACAATATATACACAGCTATTTCTGCAGTAGAACAGCACATATTCCAAAATTATTTCCTGTATCTTGAAGTATGAAGAGTTTGAAAAGCCTAAAGATATAACAAGTATTTTAAAACTAAATACCTTATAAGATGAAAGTATTTTTTTCTGTTCATGTCTTACTTATATCTATAGTATCACCTACCTTATAGTTCTATATACACAAGATTTCTGAAAACATATGAAGAAAAAGTACTATTCAACATCATGTCAAAAAAAAAACCAAACAAACTTACTGGAGCTGCTGGTGCATGGGCAGAGCAATCTGTGGTGGAACATTGATGAATCTTTCACTTAATAGAAGACCCACAGGCTTGGTACTGTCATTTAGGAGCTTATCCAGTTGTTCAACTACATGCTGTTCACAGCTCTTCTCACACTGACTTAGAACCAACTCTTTGATTTGTTCAGCACACTGTGTACCCTGGAATCAAAAGGTGTATTTCCTTTACACTATAGAACAACAATTTACACAAGAAAACCTTGAATGTGAACTTCAGGGGAATATTCCACAGGCCTACTGGCAATTTCCTTAACCAGACTCTAAAGCACTGTATGTTTGCTTTGAAATTATTTACCAACCCTGAAGCTGGGTTAAAGAGGGCAAACAAAGGCTCTTATCTGATAGGAACACAGCTCGGCACTGCAGCACCACTACACTCAACAGCAGAACTCAAAAGCTGTGCAAGATGAAAGCGAAGAAATACAAGAGGCTGACAGCTCAGTTACCCTTGAATTACCTATCAGACTTAGTTTTAACTCTCTATTCCACTCTTTGCTTTATGTTTGACCTTCGGCAAGTTACACAGGACTAGATATGAAAGCAACCTAAGTGATGTGCTCATTTAAGACCGCAGTCCTCCATGGTGGAATTCAAAATCCAGATCCAGCTGTCTAGGTTTGTTACAAAAGGCAGAAAAGCAGGATGCAGTGTCACTTATCACTGTCTAGATGTTAATGAGGAATACCAACCTTCCTTTCCGTTAAGTTCAAGCAGCTTATAAAACCAAAAACTTCATCATCATCTTCATCATCGTCACTGCTGTCTTCTTGGACTTCTGCTTGCTATTGAATGAAAGAAAAAGCAACAACTCATGTTGACATTCTGTTCCCACTCTCTGCAGCAAGAAATGTTTTCCTTTGCAGAAGATGCTCAGCAGATGACAACCACCTAAATAACCTGTACAAACACACAACCTACAAATTCTGGCTAAGGTTATGAAAGTGCCACATCACTGAATGTCTCTGTGTACTTAGAGTCAGCTATACAGAGCCAGGCCATGTACCTTCTACAGCAGGATCCTTTGAAAGGCACTAAAATTTGATAGCTCACATATAATAAGCAGCATCTCGGTACAACAGATTGCAATGTCTTAAGCAAAATCAATTTTCTTCAGTTTCTAACGTCAGGAAATAAACCTGCAGTCTGAAAAACCACCGAGCAATAGAGCTTCGACAGAGAGTGGGAAAAAAAGGCTCAACAAATTCTGCAATGAAAAACTTGGGGAAAGAACTGAGTGTCATGCAGCTGTAACAAAAGGATCAAATTAAACTTGTGCAGAAAAACTGTTGGCACAGGACAAAAAGGGAACATACGGCAATGCTGCCATGCAATGTGGTACAACAGCACAACTGTGCCCTGTGGACACAGCTTGCTCGGGTTTGAAAGCAACATCTTGAGCACTGTACAGTACTGAAAAGCTTCCTGAGCCTGGAGTAACTCTGGAGCCCCTGCAGAGTACCCCACTGCCAGAGCAGAACTCGTTCAGGACTGATTCTGGGATCCTTTGCTATGCTCAGAGAACTCTATACAAAAGGAAATCGCACACAGGGTATTTTTGGTCTGTATCTCCATATACCCTGAGAATGCAGCAAAATCACAAGGTCTCATTTCTCATGGAGATGGTAACAAACTTCTCTGCAGCATTTTCAGCATGCTCCATTACACCAAAATGCAGAAAGAAAAGTAAAAAACTTCCAAATGCAAAAAGAAACCATTCCAAATAACAAATCAGATTCCTTGTTTGGTTGAAAGTAGGCACAGAAAATTTCAGCTCCCATAGAAGAAATATTCTCAAAGCAAAAAAGGATACAGACTAAAAAGACAGGATCCCCTTCTAAGAGTCTGCCATGTCATTTCAACATAAAAAGTATTGTACTTAATTTACAAATGTAAATTCTCTCTTACCTTGATAATACTTCCAATGTGATTCTGTTGTATTAATATATCAGTTAATTCAGCGGTGTTAACAGGAGCTTTTAGAAACAACTGGAAAACAAGAAACAAGTATTAAGAAGTTTTAGACCTGATGACACTAAGTTGGGTGGAAGTGTTGATCTGCTTGAGGGCAGGAAGGCTCTGCAGAGAGATCTGGACAGGCTGGATCGATGGGCAGAGGCCAACGGGATGAAGTTCAATAAGGCCAAGTGCCGGGTCCTGCATTTGGGTCCCAACAACCCCAGGCACCAACACAGGCTCGGGGCAGAGTGGCTGGAGCTGCTCAGCAGAAAGGGACCTGGGGGTGCTGGGTGACAGCCAACTCGGTATGAGCCAGCAGAGTGCCCAGGTGGCCAAGGAGGCCAATGGCATCTTGGCCTGCATCAAGCACAGCGTGGCCAGGGCAGGGATTGTCCCACTGTGCTGGGCACTGGTGAGGCTGCACCTCGAGTGCTGGGGTCAGCTCTGGGCCCCTCACTGCAAAAAAGCCATCGAGGGGCTGGGGGGTGTCCAGGGAAGGGAACAGAGCTGGGGAAGGGACTGGAAAATGTCTGATGGGGAGTGTCTGAGGGAACTGGGAATGGGCTGCCCAGGGAGGTGGTGGGGTCACCGTCCCTGGAGGTGTTCAAGAGGCGTCTGGATGTGGCGCTGGGTGATGTGTAGTTATTTAGTCTTCATATGCTAAAGCACAGAAAAACTAAGAACCAATACAAAAATGTGAACTGGTAACTTTGCATAACTCTTTAGATATTCTTCGTTAATGGAAATATCAAACAAGCCAACAAGAAGTCAAAGTACCTGTTGGAGTAATTTCTTTATCCCATTGTAGTCATTGTCCGATATGGAATGTGCTTCAAATTCAACATTCACCTCCTGTGAAGAAGTAAAATACAGAATATCAAACATACTTGGCAAAAAGCTGTATCAAAACAAAGCTAAAGTATAAGAAACTTGAAGGCAAGTAATGGTCAACATCAAAACCAGAACTTGTTTCCATCTTTCAGTAATCTTGGCCATTGTTATAGTTATCATTTCTTCTGCAATCTTTACAGACCATATGGGAGAGTGACTTTTTAAAACTAACTTACTAATTGTGATGGGAACAAACCTTTAATGCTGTGTTCCTGCAACCTGGTTCACACAATTTTTTTACTGTGGTCACATAGACACTTACAGTAGAGAAGCTTGATCCAGGCACTTAAACTCTTGAAGCTGCAGGCTTATTGAGGTCATGGTCTTTATTGTCCACAGGGAGAACAGCCTTGTAGGCCAATTTACAATGTAGAAAACAGGTACACAACCACTTTTCAGAGGGGGGAAAAATAAATAGATCTGGTGACACACTTGAGTCTATGGTCTAGTAAAGCAAGGAAGCTCTACAGAGGTAATATATAAGTGACTTTCTCAAGGAGGGCACATCATTTACTTGAGAAGCTACTTATTGTATCTTTGGTGTATATAGTATTCATTCCTGGCATCCAGGAACTTTTTGACTGCTTCAAAATTCAAGGATTTCACTGAACAATTAAGGCAGTAAACTCTGAACAAAACAGAGTTTACAGTGGTTCTGAAGGCTGTGCAAATCACAGCTATAAAACTGATATAAACCACAGGAGCACTAGATGTTCTACACTGGTTTTGCTTCATGGCTTTTCCACTACCCAAAATAATAGCCTGGTATGGGAGAGTTTACAAACCCTCCCCATTTTTCATCTATTAAAAAAAAAACCCAAAGCAAGGCACTTTTTTGGTGTGTCCTGTCTTGCTACTGTGCACTTATTCTCTTCCCCTTGCATTGCATGTGAAGCAAAGCAAGAGCCCACAGAGCAAGCTGTTATATGCAACAATACTCTGCTGTGTACAATACAGCAGCAAGCAAAGCACCTTCTCAGCAACCAGGCCCCAGCTGGCGATCATATTGTTGCTCTCAGATCAACAGAACTCCCACATGCCCCTTTCTACAAAGAAAATAATGCCCAGCACTGGGGCAGGAGCCCCTCTCTGCACTGACTTTAAGCTCTTACTAAAATCCTCGGACCATAAGGCAGTCTCTGACTTGCACAGGGCTTGGGAGAGTCACAGAACAGGGGTATCTCTGGGTTCTAGCTGGGTATATTTCAGATTAAATGTTTTGCCAACTTGATTGCCTTCGCTGGGATTTCACTTGGAGCTAAAGATCTTCCCTTTTCTTAGACAAGGTCTGAGCTTCTATCAGCTAGTAAAAAAATCAAATCTTGGCATAAACGAAGAGATGGTTTTTTTTAAGGGAAAGGCTAGTATGACAAAAATAAAAATGCCCAGAACTGGCAGATACCCTTTAAGTACAGGACATTACAAATTTCCAAGTTTGCACAGTTACAGATGTTTAGTACATTTCTTTAACATCAGCAATACACGCCTTGATGTCTCACACACCAACTCAGGGAAACTCAATGTATCTTTATATTGAGACTTCCAAACCAAAATACACATAACACTGATACATCACCCTCAAAGGCTGGAGGCTACTGATTTAAAATAAACGTTGAATTGCAAATTTCATCAAACAACTGGAAGTAAAACACCGTAGTGCAGGACACAGACACCGTCCTCCAAACCTGACACAGAATCACAGAATTCTAGGGTTGGAAGGGACCTCGAAGGATCATCCAGTCCAACCCCCCTGCCAGAGCAGGGTCCCCTAGAGTCCATCACACAGGAACGCATCCAGGCGGGGTTTGAATGTCTCCAGCCAAGGAGACTCCACAACCTCTCTGGGCAGCCTGGTCCAGTGCTCTGGCACTCTCACAGGAAAGAAGTTCTTCCTGAGATTCACATGGAACCTCCTGTGCTCCAGTTTGCATCCATTGCCCCTTGTCCTATCATTGGTCATCACTGTAAAAAGCTTGGCTCCATCGTCCTGCCCCTCACCCTTTACATATTTGTAACCATGGATGAGGTCACCCCTCAGTCTCCTTTTCTCCAAGCTAAAGAGCCCCAGCTCCCTCAGCCTTTCCTCATAAGGGAGATGTTCCACTCCCTTAATCATCTTAGTGGCTCTGCGCTGGACTCTCTCAAGCAGTTCCCTGTCCTTCTTGAACTGTGGGGCCCAGAACTGGACACAATACTCCAGATGTGGCCTCACCAAGGCAGAATAGAGGGGGAGGAGAACCTCTCTTGACCTACTGACCACCCCCTTTCTAATGCACCCCAGGATGCCATTGGCCTTCTTGGCCACAAGGGCACATTGCTGGCTCATGGTCATCCTCCTGTCCACCAGGACCCCCAGGTCCCTTTCTCCTACACTGCTCTCCAGCAGGTCAGCCCCCAGCCTGTACTGGTGCATGGGGTTGTTCTTCCCCAGATGCAAAACTCTGCACTTGCTCTTGTTGAATTTCATTCAGTTTCTCCCCGCCCAACTCTCCAGCCTGTCCAGGTCTCCCCCAAGCCCTGTGCACACCCGAGGGGTCCGGGGGTCTCAGCCAGAGCCCAGAACCGGGGCAGAGGGGGGGGGGCTCCTGCCCAGCGCTGCGCTCCGCAGCTCAATCCCTGCACACACGGCCGGGTGGGGTGACACAGCGCTCTGGGAATAAATTAACATCGGATTTCACCCGAGGCTGGTGGTTTGGTGTTTTTTCCCCTCTTTTTTCCTATCCAAGAGGGGAACTGGGGGCCTCCCCTGCGCTCCCCGGGGCCCCCTCCAGCCGCTCCGCCGCAGGAGCCGGGACCCCCCCGCAAGGGGCTCCACAGGGGGACACCACCACCCCCCTCAGCAGCTTCGCCAGCCCGGCCGCCTCCTGCTACCGCTTTACAACCGATCTGCGCCGCGGAGCAGCCAGCGAGGAGCTGGGGGAG